>KL258886.1:18596-35057 GCA_000699545.1 Podiceps cristatus | reverse complement strand
CCGCCCCCCCCCCCCCCCCCCTTCAGCATGGATACCTGCTTTGGCACCTGGAGGACCTTTCTCCCTCCTCCTTTACTGACCTTGGTGTTTGCAGGGCTGTTTCTCACACATTTTTTTTCCTAATTCTTCTCTGCCAACTGCTACACGGTTTTTTCAGCTCTTTTTCTCAAATGCACTTTCCCCGCGGTGCCTCCATCGTGGCTGAGGGGCTGAGCGGTGCCCTGTGGTGTTCTGGTTGGAACCGGCTGTGTCCGGCCTGAGGCAGCCCTGGCCTGAGGCAGCCCCGGCCTCTCCTCAGAGGGAGGCTGCCCCGCTGCCAGCGCCTGCGCCCGGCACAGCGTCCGACGCCGCCTTCTATCTGCTGGTAGTTTATTGTCTTCTGTAGCTTTTATTGGAGAGTTTTTCATGAAATGTTCCCAATTTTAAGCATTCGCGTACAATGGAGAACAAAATATTTCTTTAAGAGCATGATTTGATGACAGCAAAAGTGAGCTGATAGTGTGGAGAAAAAAACCCACCTCTGTATGTATTTGTTTTTGCGTAATCACGTATCGACTAAGATGGGGGAGGAAAAAAAAAGCTTTTTTGAGGTATTTTCTACATTGGGAAGGCAAATGGAGAATAAAATAATGTTATTTATAGTATCCCAACTGCTATACAAAATGAAGAGTTATAGTTTGTCATTTCTTCGATGAGTAATCCTTAATATGGATTTATTATGGCATGTGGTGAGATTTCTCCCCTCAGCTTTGAACAGTTAGACCCAGAAAGGACAGAGGTTTCTGTACTTAGAGTACAGCAAGTTACAGGTGAGGTTACTGCTTCATACCCCAGTTGTTGGCGGGAAAGGCTGAAGAAAGGTAACGGAGAACAAGACGATGCTTTTGGCCAGATGCACAGGGTGCAATGGAAAAGCATGTGCAAAAATGCCTTGGCATTCCAAACTGCGTGTAAAGTTGTGAACGTTCTCCTGTCACCATCGGAGAGCTCTAGCATGTTTATTTCTAGACAGAAGACAAAATGCTTCTGTTGTAATCCTGAAATTCATGATTCTTCTGGGTTTTCTTATTTTATTTTGTCTGAAGGCAAAAAATGAGAAGTGAGCCCCAACCGTGTCAGTTTGGTTGTGAAATTGTGCAGTAGGTGAATGCATCCATTGCCTATACTGGGAGATTGAAAAAGAGGAAAAAAACACATGGTATTGGTACGAAAAAATAATCCTATATAACAAACCTGTCTATCGGTGCTTATTATTCTCTCTGATGTAAAGCAGAGCATAAACAACATAAATTTTACATGCATATGTTAATGTACATATTCTATATTAATCCTTATGCTGATCAGAACTCATCTGCATTACATGTTTCAAATTAATATATGCATTAAATCCACTTTAGTCATGCATTTCTAGATGTATTTGCATCTAAGTTATTTATAACATTAGTAAGGGAGGTGACAATTTTGAGAGGAAAAAGATAACTGGAGAAGTATGGTTATTTGCTTATTGTTATCAGGACATGTAATTAACAAAGCATTGGTATTTGTTTCCCTTAGTAACAGAAAAAATAGCTTAGTATAAAAGTTTTCAAAACAATTAAAACAAGATCATTTTTAGAAATCTATGGATAAATTACTAAAAGCACTTGGTGATACATCCATGATGTGGGGCTTCTTTCATGGTTAAGACTTTATCCAACATATTGGAGGAGGTGTTAGAAATTTTTATTTTGCTATTCTAATGAAGGTGTAAAATTCATGACTGAACTTTGAATTCTTTCCATTCGTTACGGCTTTCTACTCTTTCTTTTTTTGAACTAGAAGCCTTTCCCCACAGTCTGGAGGGGAAAATACACCCAGGTGAAACTCAACAGAGCAATTTTGAAAGGGTTTTCATCTATCGAGGTACGCATTGAGCCAGAATTTCTAGTACTTGTGACACTACTGCCGAGTAGCGTTGACTGATAAGTATAGGGTCTACTTAAACGATTGAGACTGCGGGATGTCTTTGGCTACAGGATCTTCTGTATCAGCAAAAATCCCCAGAAACTGAACATTTCCCAAAGACAATATTTCTTTACCTCCGTTCAGCTGTAGCTTACTGTTTTACTTGGAGCCACTGCATATACAGCCCCAGTAGTAGCTTTAGGGAAAGTTGTTTTTCACCTGGACCAAGCCAGCATCTCACTGTAAGTTTAGTCATACTTTAAAATGCCTAACCACCAATTTCAGAGACAAAACTACCTCAGATACTGTTACAATATAATTTGATTCAGGAAAGTGAAAAAATAAAACATTATGACTTGGGAACGACCGAATGTACTTAAGATGTTGACATCCTCATAAATAAGCCGCTTCTTTCGTGATGCGAGTTTTATTCAGAAGATAACACAATGAGATCTGTGATGATCATGTATTAATAATGAAGAGTAAACAGATGCTCTGCAAAACGGATTTTGTGTGAAATGTTGGATTTAAGGAAAGAAAACATGGTCAGATCCTCATCTAATATAAATTGTCATAGCTCCATAGAGATCAGTAATATAGATGCTGAGAAATAATTATCTGTGGAGGCATTTTTAGCATACAGCAGAATAGCAATATCCCTAGATGATCAAAAGATAAAATTATTTAATGTGACCAGACTTATTTTTACATAATGAAATTGTGAAATATTTAGTTACGTGCCTTTTTATTATTTGTCGTGCAGTTGTCTTTATTTCTTGTTTGATTTCTTTTGACATGGGTGGGAAGAAGAGCCAGGGAAGTTAATTCTGAAGTCAAGAATATTTGTTACTTCAAAGTAATTATTCAGCATTTGGTACTGGCTTGTTTTCACTTACTTATTCCATCTTAGGTATTTTCCTGACTGACATATCTAAAGCTCACACAGTGTGACCCTTATATTGTAATGAGCAATTCTTTTCTTTCTGGTAGTGAAAGACGGAACTTAAAAAGTCTTTGGCCCTAGTTAATGAAAGGTTGAATTTATTAAGGGTACATTTAGTCTGAAAGTTTGTATTTCCACTACTCTTAATTGCTGCTCTTAAGTGTATCTGGAAATGTTTTTTTTTAACCTACATAGCTTGGCATCATTGCCGCTGTATTGTCCTCTAGCTGTATTGGCGACCATTTATTAGTTGTTGGAAACAGATGCGATTCCTGTAATAACAGAATAAAGGAAGCCCTACAGCTACTTTCAAGCCATCTCAATATAACAATTTTGGCTAAAATACAAGATAAATTAGTGCTGATTGAATTTAATTATGACTGTATGAGACCCAATCTGCAAGGGCAGAATGACTATGCAAAGGAGTACAGTACCGCTGCTGCTGTGGCTGTCTTTATGGAGATGTTTTATGTATGGTGCATAAAGCTCTAAGTATACTTACATTAGTGGAGCTGAGCATGACCTGAAGTGTACTTTGATTTATTACGTTAAATGGGAAAGACCAAATTTTGATCAAAGTGCCCCAGTCACCCAGTGGTCCCAAAGTGCACCACTTAATTGTTTGCTGGGTAGAATTCTACAGATTAAAAAAAAAAAAAGATATTTTTGATGTGTCCCCGCTCTGCAGCTGTATTGGATATGCATGGAATATATAGCATTTACCCGCTTAGTGTGTTAAGATGATTGCTTCCTTTGTATAACGAATGAAAAACACAGCTTTTTCTTGATAGTGTGATAAGTTCTGTGATTGGGAAGAGAAATGGTGTCATTTCTACACCAATGATTTCAGTACAGCTTATGAATTTAACAGCCTTTAAACATAGCCATTTAATTATGTTAGCGTTATAGAGGTTTTGGAATGTAGTCTTCAACTTGGGGGCTGGGGAGCACATAATGTATGGGTTAAAGTGTAGTGTCTATTCTGTCTGCTCTTTCCACACCCCCTTGAATTTTGGAGGGGGATGACATGATAGCATGATGTTCTGGTTAATGGTAAACATTCCAGGAGCAGAAGCAAAACAGTAGGTTGCTGTGGCTTATGAAGTGCAGTGTAATTTAAAACATTATTTAAGTAAAGATAATTTAGATCCAGTGCGTTGGCTCTGAAGTCCAGATACCCAGAGGGGCTACCTTCAGTACGAGTACAGACTTGGAACTGGAAGAGAGTTAAAGTAGGGGTGGGTGTGTGAGAGAAGGAAAGGGAGAAGAGAAATCAGCAGACTTAACTGGGGAAAAAAATCAGCAGACCCCCTACGGTAACAGTTTTCAAAGCAGCCTTTATCTAGATGTGCTGGAGACCTCCTCTATGGTTTTGGGAAGAATTCTCAGGCTAAACTATCTTATTGGGTTGAGTGGTTGCTTTTTTTTTTTTTTTTTTTGGGGGGGTAAATAAAATTTAACCAATGTCTCAGTTCCGATCTGTGTGAAAAAACAGTTGCTATGAAACGTGCACAGTAAATAACTGTACTTCAGCCAGGGGTATTCCTTTCAGAGTGAAATCCATGTGGTGATGGTCGCTTGTTGTGATCAGGTCACAATTGCTTCGATCCCCTCAATGGTTGCAGGATTAGAGAGTAGACTTAAATGCCAATTCAAATAAACAGTTGTTCATTATCCATTAGTTTGTGTCTTGTCCTTTTTTCTTTTGAAGGACAAAAGCAATTTTGTTGAAACAGCACATGAAAATATTTGTGAAAATACGATTTGGGTTCTGATGGACCAAATCATTTAAAGCACAGAAATCAGCTATAGGGCAGTGGCGATTCATGCCAGCTGAAGATTCTTCTCAGACGAATCTGAGTAGGCAAAGACTTAGCATATGTTACCTTGCAAGTAGGTGCAAAAATCTTTAGAGAAGCTATGTCTTCATAACTTCTCTCTGCTAATAATATTTGTCCTCCTGAAACACCAGAAAAGTACTGATCTTATGGGATATGTGATATATTGAGGTAAAGAAGAATGTTTGCGTGGACTGAATTCTGTGATCAGTCAGACAGGATGATAGTTTCAGGTTTTTTTTCCTGTTGGTGGTGGTGTTCTCCCCCAAAATAAATATACGCCTTAGCTCAAATGAAAGAGGTTGTCATTGACAGCCACTCCTGAAGTGCACGGAGGGAATATTTTCTAAGCGCTTCTCCCTGTTTTCAGGGCAAGGCTGCTCTCTACCAGCTCTGCATTAAAAGGCAGTTGTGGCTAGTTGTGCTGTTTGTGACTTATGTGCCCCAGCGTAGAAACGAGCTGTTGCTAGTGAAGCGCACCCTCGCTCTCAGACCTGTAGCAATGTTCCGCTTTCCTAATGGCTGCTTAAGCTCTGGCTCCCCATCCGTAGAAGACCTGTTGTAAGTGTTCTCTCCCTTTATATATGCTTAACACACAGTGTTAAACCCTTTGGCTCCTTACCAGAGAATGCCTATGTCTACACTCTCTTAGTAGTGCTAAATAAACCACACTGTCTTTATCTTCAAAATGTTATGCGTTGCCCTGTATCACTAGTTACTGCATTAGGCATCCAAACATGCGTTGAGTTCTTTGAGGGGACTGTAATTGGATTAGCAAAATTCAGGCTTGATTAATTCGTCATTGTGATCAGGTTACTAAACAATTCATGATGCTCTTGATAACTCTAAGGGGATGATAAATGGCTTTTTATGAAGGATTAAAGAATAGCTGACCCTGCTTTGAACAGGAGGTTGGACCAGATGACCTGCTGAGGTCCCTTTGAACCTGAATTATTCTATGATTCTATGAAAAATTATTAGCATACATTTCCAAATGTCATGGGCAGATCTTCATCTGGCGTGATTCAGAAGACTTCATTCAGAAGTGATAAGCCCAGGTCACTTCATACGTACCCCTGAGTTTTTTGTCACTAATGACTTTTTCTTTAAATAGCAAATTTTAATTGTCATACTATGTCCTGATGAATATGCCTTTTACCTGGCGCCTTAAATTATGCTATAAATATTAGTTATGCCCCAGGATTCTTTGCAATATTATAAGGGACCATAGACCTGGTTGTAAAATAATCAGTAACACAGCTAGGAAAAGAACCCAGGTGTCCTAAACCTTAATTTCCAGCTATAATCAGCTAACTACACTTTCTGAACACCAGCCATCATGCTGATCTGCTGTACATCAGGATACGTGTGCTGCTCACAGGTTTCTGTGTAAAGAACCATCTTTATTAAAAATTTGTATTGGAGATAAACTGATTTAAAAAAACAACCAACTAAAAGACTTTGTGCCAAAGACACACCAATTTTTCCAAATATGAAAAATCTCATGCACTATGACCTTCAGTATAGTACTTCATGAAACGCAACACTGGCTTATGTGAAACCTCTGGGAAAAAAATACACAGGAGGATGAAGACATACTGCTTACATTCTGCTTGTGCTAGTTTTTTATTTTCTGTCTCAAAATTGTCATTGCAGGCCTAGTCTTTCTAAACCTTTGATGTTTAAAACATACAATGTGTCACAAGAACAGCCTGAGGAAGGAGATGCAAAGGCAAAGGAAGAAGGATCATTCTCTGGTTGCCCTTTGTTTTTATCAGCATCTTTTTCTTGTTCTGTCTACCAGCAAAAGTTATGGGTAAAATAGTGTCAAGATGAGATGAAGCTTTTGTGAGTCCAGCTGTCATCCAAAACCAATATCGCCTCCTGGAAATTTCTGTCAGTTTTAGATAACTCATCTATTGGAATACCTTGTTAGGAGCAGCTGAGTGATCCAGATGGCTCTTATGTCACAAAGTACTCACAGTTCAGCGTTAATTTTTGCCCCAGTCTGCTAGTAATTTGTTACTTTGCTTCTTAATGAAATGCACTTTCAGCTGTAACTGTCCTTTTTGATGAAGTATGTCTGACTCCCAAATCAGATGCAAAGTTGCCTTTGTCCTCGTCGGCCCTGCAGCAAAGTGAATGCTCTGGAGTGCTTGCCTTTGGTGATCTCTACATCCCTTTATCCTAACAATTATTTCTGGTCTTTTTTGGATGGATTTGGTTGGTTGGTTTTGGTACAGACTAACTGAAATAACGTGAAGCCTGTGTTGCAGTCTGCTAAAGTGTATTTTTGAGGCAAGAGAGCAAGGGTAGGTGTTACATGCCATGGCACTTGGTGTAAGGGTGCGTGAGAGCGCGTGAAGGCAGAGAGCTTTCTGGGAAAGTGTTTGGAAAACATTCCAGGTGTGCAGGCGGTGTCATACGAGGTGTAATCCTGCCCATGCTGCATATGGGAAATACTATCTGGAGCAAAATTGTCTCAGAGCGAGCCGGTTGACTGACTTGTGAAGACAGTTTGTAAGTGTGGAAAATTAGAGGACCAGGACTTCGGGAGCTCAGTTCCGTAACGTAAGTCGTGATTGATAATGTCAGGTTGATAACAGACTGAAAAACCCAATGCATTTTCTAAACTCTGTTGAATGTGTCTTGAAAAATTAAACGGGGTAAATGTGTTGGATGGAAAAGGCCATCTACTTCCATCCTATGTGATGAGGCTCCTAAAAAGTCAGGCTCTTTTCTGAAGACATTAGAGAAGAGAAAGGAATGAGAGCTTTTCTTAACTCCATTTGCCAGTATGGCATATTATAGAGTAGGCGAAAAAATATAGGGAAAATGAAGAAAAACTGATAGTATGTTTTTCTTCCTATGTAAGGCATAAAGAATATTCTTCTGTCACACCTTATTATATGAAAAGTTAAAACTGACCCTTTTTTTCTGATTTGTCCTTACCAAATACATACTGAAAGCAATGAGATTTGCTTCTATTATAGGAAGCTTAGCCCTTAATAGCTTGCTTAAAACACTATTATTCACCAAATATCCATTTGTTATTTAAAAGAAAATCCTGTGTCACTAGTTTGCTAACAGCAAGCGTTGCCTTCTGCTTTTCTCATAGAATCTCTAAAATTATACCACTGCTTTAATTAGTTCCATTTTCACTAACTACTTCAGAGTACATTGTTGGGTCTTGTTGCTTAGAAATCTTGGAAAAAAAAAAAAACCAAAATAGCAAAAATAATGTATTTTAATGTTTTCTTCACCTTTTATTAATGCAAAAAGCCACGTGAGAATATGTGGCATACTTGCAAGATCCTGTTTTGTTGGTTTTCCTTTTCTGTTTTGTTCTGGTTTTTATTAGAGGCTGACTGTTCAGTAGTAGTAGAAATCAGTCTCACTTGAATGAAATATAGTCTTTATTTCAACAGTAGTCGCAGACCTGTCCCCATAACAAGAGTTTTCTTAGTTCTGAATATTGTTTCATACCTCGTATTTGCTGCTGTTGAAGCCTTGGAAAGGTAACTTTTACATTTATTTTCACTGTTAAAATGTTATACATCTCACAGATGTTTTCTGTTCTGTGAGGGCATGGGAAGAGGTAGAAATTTGAAGAACATTTGCATTGTTGTAGAGAAGTATGCATTTTCTTAAAATCCTGTTTATTTTTCCTTCCTGGGGAATTAGTTATGTCTGTTCTATTGAGAACACTCGTCAACTTAAAGCTCTTAAAGCTTTACAGTCAAGTAATTAACAAGACACTTGGATACTGTCATCTGTTAACAGTTTTATGATGAATGTTACTTAGCGTAAAATTACCTTGCACCATCTCTATCTGCGTCGCCGCTGCAGGAATTCATCCACTTTACAGTCAAAGAAAGTAATCATGATTTGCTCCTTGTAGCACAGAACAGTATTTGTGATAACGTGGAAATTTTCTGTAACTGTTAAAATTGCAGCAGCTGAGCTTCATCATCTACCTGATGGATGGCGTGTGGCAGCAGGGCCTCTCTCAGGGCACCTTCCTGCTGTAACTTATTTCCAGCTCCTATTCAGAAAGAGATGGTCTAAAAAATGGGTGTTGCTGCACGAAGAGGGGATGTGATGGAAACATGCTGGTCAAATGGCGCACACCAGTTTTACGTTGAGGCCCTGTAAAGCAATTTTTCCTTTGTAGAAATAGCGGAGGAAGATCCTTTGGGATAAGGCTTTAGGGGGTTTTTGTGGTGACTTGTCTGTGAGGACACAGTTCCTGCTGGTGTAGAAGGGAGGAGGATGTAATGTGGATGCATCTGAGTCAGCTCGTTTATGTGAGCATTGTCACAACTTATTTATGGCAAGTGAGTTACATTCCCAGATGCTATTTATTTCACTGTCTGAGGGAGAAGTTCTTGGGTGAAGACTGCAGAGGGAGGCAAGTCTGGGGTGGAGGGGGGGGGAAATATCAGATATCTCTGAGCCCCAGTTTGGTATGTGAACCCCGCTTTTTTTTTTCCCACTAAAAGACCTTATACTACCCGCGTTGTTTACATATGAATAAAAATTAGTTAGCTCTACCAAAAGTGCTGTCATGTTAGCATGTATCAAGCAAGTGCTTGACTCTGTTGTGCATGTTTAGAGGGATTCAGGTCTGAGTCCAAACTGCTTCTGGAAGCGAATTTATTGGTATCTAGCTTACTGACCTCTTTGCTGCAGAACGTGAACTTCGTTGTTATTTCATCTCTAGCTGTACCATTATTTGTGAAGGCTAAATACGACTTGGAGGGACAGTGGTTTTTTGACTTTATGCCGGGGGCATGTAAAGCGCTTCAGGCATCACTCCATAATCTGCATGACCAAAATACTGTATTGATTGAATTTGAGCACTTTGGTAAATGGCACAACTGGTGTTTAATAGGAGTAGGGAGGCGTTTTCACAAAAGATGTATTTGGCCTTGGCATGTTGGAATGCTATATATGCCAAGGTTATTTGCTTTTTCCTGCTACTACTTCCCCTGCCCTGTGCCAGAAACGTTGTTCAGGTGCCAAATTTGCCATTTGTGCCCATCCTCTGACTGCTTTGCCTCAGCTGCATAATTAATGTCACTACCTAGATTACAGCTGAATTAACTTCTTGCAGGACTTTGAATCACTTACTCAGGGCTATTTTGGGTCAGTTTGGTTCTTTGCTTTTAAGTGACCTCAAAAAGGACCAGTCCAGGTATTCAAATTGAGGGTACACATTTGCTGTTGTGTTGGTTTCCTCCCACCTACCCCCCAAGATTTTTTTTTCTCAGGGCAAGAATGGCTTCTGTGGGTTTTTTTTTTTTAATAAGCCACAGTCACCTGAATGACTCAGTTTGGCACTGCTTTCAATCCCTGGGCCACTGCTTCAGGTTTCTGAGCTAGTTGTCTTATTGGAACCTGGTCTTGGCTCTTGCATGGGCAGGTGGTACCATGCTAGGAACATGCTTTGCACTTCAAACCAACACCTGCTCTGCTTAGCTCTTCTGGTTCATCATGTGGTGATTACAGTTCCCCGAAGACATGGAGAAGAAAACCTAGTCCCCTTCCACTGGTATTTTTAAATAGTGTGATATAATGCTCCCTTTATTCTAAAGGGGATTTAAAAACCAGAGTAGACAATATTTGCTATCAAATACCTGTTCCTAAAGCTCTTGGATTAGCGTACTACCTCATTTTAAGGAAACACTTTGGTTAGGAGGGATGTTGGCCACGAATTCAGTTTTGTTCTGCTTCAACCTGTCCCCAGAAAATGCTTTGCTCAAATCTCTTCCTCTACATTCAGTTTTACATATGAAATTTGTAAAATAGAGATTTGTCAGCAGAGTTCCAGTTGGATTAAGAACGGAGTTAAGCTGAATTAAAGGAGATTTTATATACTATTATTGTTGATCATAATATGGTGAGGTTAGTTTTACTTGGTGGTACCTTGAATGTAACACCTACCATCCGAGAATAAAAAATGCGTTGTTCTCTGACTGAGAGTTTCAAATGCTGTTTTCAGAACTCGGTTGTAGTCGTGCCTCTATTTCCTCTAATCTCTTGTTTTTTTGGTACTGCTTTGTACAGAAGTAGTCACAATTAAGCGTGTATCAGGATATTAAAATGATTTTTCTGTTTAATCAATACAATTTTGTTCTTGCTAGCAGTGCTGGGCTTTGGATTACTTTTTGATAAAGCTTACTGGAAATCAGTTTTCTTCATTACTTGCCCAGCAGTGTGGGAAATAAATACTATGTAGAAAAAGGTGGCTGTCGTAGTAGCTGTAAGAGATCTCTGGGGAAACTTTTCTCTAAGTAGAACCTCAGCCTAGAAAATAAGTGGGTCTAACTAATATATAACAAGCGTGTTACCCTAGAGTGAAAGTGAGACCTTTGTTTTCACTTTTACTTCTTTTTTTTGTGTCTAATTCATCAGTGTTTAAGCAACAACCTAATTTTAAGTACATGAACAGCCCAATTGATTTCACATGCTAAAGTGCCTTAACGTCTGGGGCAATGCATGTGGCCATTTGTTCTTTTTGAGAAAAGGAACATTGGTGTTTGGGGCAGCGCAAGAGCTAGATTTCTTTTCTAAGGAATTGAGGGCATTCCTTCCAGGAGAATGTTCATGAGAATTACATTGGTTGCCTTGAAGTAAGGGTTGTTATCAGCAAGTTGGTTTTGGTGTGAGAAATGGTAATATTTTATGGAAGTAATTCAAGAATGATTGTTTATATCTTTCTCTTTTTTTAAAAATTTTCCTTTTCACCAAGAAAGCGTGATAATGTCATGACATCTTTTAGCTACTGCACTTCAGCCTCCTTATAATTCAAGGGTTCTGTCAGGTAAATGCTGTCTTGATTTCTGATGGGACTAGTGTTCATCAAGTGTCGGAGATGATGTTCTGGGGTTTTAGTTTGGATCTGTTGGTTTTTGATTTTTTTTTTCCTGGGATGAGAAGATCTCTTTGGATGATTCCTTGGAGAATGTGAGACTTTCAGGAAAGTTGGAATAAGGAGGATATTAGAAGTCAATAGGACTACAACAGCATGTAAAATCAGGACGTTTGTAGGTTTGTGGAGGGGCGTGTTCTGCATTTTGCTGCAGGGAAGCCCGTGTCAGGACAAGACCTTCATTTATACTTCTGTGAACCTTACTGTTTTGTTTTAGGTGATAAATTACGCGTTGCGTATCAAATACTGTTTTTCTTTGTTTGTCATTGCATATATCATATATATACATATATCATAAACAACTAATCTTAAAGCACTGGAAAAATACCCAAGTGTTTTGATACATTGTGGGAATAAGTCATGTCAGTGCTAATTAAAGTTTGAGAACAACCTTATTATGTTGCATTTGAGTAACAGAGGGTGTGTTATCTTCCTACAGAATAACCACATATGTGCTCTGGAGAATTCTGTGGATATAGCCTTAACTTGTGCAGTATTGCAAGCAGCTCTAGAAAAACCACTCGTAGCAGTTGGAGCTAAATATTAGAAAGAGATGAAAACCAATTTTAGTTTAAATGAACATTTCAAAGTTTACTTCCTGTCTTTTCATTGCTGTCTGTTCCTTCCTGCATCCCACAAGAAAAAAAGTCATAGTTTGGGGTGAAATAAGAGTACTTTTTTGTAAAAAAAAAAAAAAAAAAAAAAAAAAAAAAATCAATTTACTTGTTGTTTTACTGGCCTTTCAAGTAAGGAGATGTATTTGTGTTGAACTGTTTATTTCCTGAGACTGATCGAGCTATGTAGCATGTGAGAGTTAACAGGAAATTTAACCTGCTCCATGTATTTTCTGGTGATTCTATTCTTCATACAACATTAATGATGCTTTTTTGCTAAATTGGCCCTCCAGACTAAATAATGCTAGATAAATGAGCAACTTTCTTCTCCTATTTTGATGGTAGCATAGTCAAATAAATTACTCCCCAAATCAGTTGTTCAGACATTTGAAAAGACAGCTTTATTAGCAGTACAAAGATCATATAAATAATTATGCAGAAAGGATTTTCTTGCTGTGCTTTCTAAGGAGCTTCTATGTATCACTGAAGCTGTGTGATGTGGAATTGCAGAATCACTCGTCTCAGAAGAGATCTCGAGCGGTCTCTAGTCCAAGGTCCTGCTCAAAGCAGAGTCAGCCTTGAATTCAGACCGTGTTGTCCAGGGCTCTAAAGTCTCTGAGGATCTAAGTCTCCCACCTAAGTGGCCATATCATCTTGGAGGCACTGATGTTCACAGGACTACTCACTGCTAACATGTAGGACGCTCTGAAGATGGCAGAGTCACTTACTCAGAAAATGAGTGCCACTCTTTTTGAAGGAGAAAATCCTACCTGTAATGGCTGTAGTGCTTAGCTTTCTTACTGTATTCTGATTTCTGATTATTTGTTCCTATTTGTTCTGAAGCTGTTTCTTTTTTTATTGTTTTATAAGGCACTTTTAAACCCACTTAGGAGAAGGGGAGGTGATTTCAAATGGACTCATAAAGGATTCTGGTTTGAATCAATTTTGAGGTCAGGAGTTAATTCAGAAGCCTTAGAGAGAGCTCGCAATAGCCATCGCCTGTAAGCCAATATGTCCAAATTGACTTTTTCTAGTTTACAGGGCGGACTTTTACTGAGAGCTTTAAAATGTTGAGTGAGGGGGGTGTGTTACTCGGTCACCAACGCTGTATTGACTCAGCAATATTGCCCTATTTACGCAGTGGGCAATTTCAGTTAGTTATCCATAATAAGGTTGTATTTATTCTCTTCTGCCTAGTTAGGTATTTTTGTACATATTGGCATTTACAAATTAAAAGATCTAGTTTTGACAGACTGGAAAATGTGTGTAATTTCTCAGTACTTTTTTCCCCCGCTCCTCCTCTGACTTTTTTTGTTTTCAAGCAAGTAATCCCCTTCGTTGTGTTGAAAAGGGAAACAAATAGCAGTAAATTACAGCAATTGATCACTAAAACAAAATATAATTGACTTCACTATGTGGAAGCTTGGGAAGGAAGAAATACTGTGTCTCTATCCCTTTCCAGCAAGTGGGAATTCCATTTCTGGGTGAGTAAAGCTAAAACCATCAATGCACTCCCCCCCACCCCCCTGTATTTCAGGGATTGTCCCAGTTATGGGACATTTAAATGATAGTTTATATCCCTGTACACATGTTGTGTTTAATTAACCTTGTCCTTTGAATCAGTTTCTGGCTTGTAGATGAATTGTCTGCTTTCTGAGACAAAACTGTCAAACAGTGTCACTGTTGACACTAAAAAAGGCCAAGAGCAGCCAAATGACTAAAAGCCAGGCTTGCTTTTTGCAGTCCAACAAAGTGCTTTGTGTCACAAGTAAACCCGGCTGATGTACTCTCTCCTGTTAGCACTCCCTATTTCTCTTTAAATGGAAATAGGAATGATTGATTAACATAATCTGTTTCCCTATTGAGGCAAGGAAGGGATGGCATCTTAGTTCTGTGAACATCCAGACCTTAAAATAGTGGTGTTCAGTAATTTCAATGCATGTGAAAGTATGGGGCAATTTTCCAAAAGTATCCTAAGAAAATGAAGAGCGTGCAAAAATCTGCAAGCAGTGTTTGTAGACCATTAATCCTGTAGGCTTTGGTTTTTATAATTACTCTCCGAAGACCTAATCCAGAAGTGTTGAAAATGCAAGGTTGTAAAGAATAGAATCTGCAGTCCCTAAAGTTTTTTTTAGTGATTTAGTGATGATCAAAGGCCTGGAACACCTCCCGTATGAAGAGAGGCTGAGAGAGTTGGGTTTGTAGAGCTTGGGGAAGAGAAGACTCCGAGGAGACCTTATCACAGTCTTTCCTAGAAAGACGGGGAAAAACTTTTTAGCAGAGCCTGCTGCAATATGAGAAAGGGTAATGGTTGTAAACTAAAAGAGGAGAAATTCAGGCTAGATATTAGGAAAAAATCTTTACACTGAGGGTGGTAAAACACTGGCACAGGTTGCCCGTAGAGGTGGGAGATGCCCCATCCCTGGAAACATTCCAGGTCAGGTTGGACGGGGCTGTGAGCGACCTGGTCTAGTTGAAGGTGCCCCTGCTACTGCAGGGGGGTTGGGCAGGATGACCTTCATGGTCCCTTCCCACCCAAACCATTCTATGATTCTATGATTTCAAAGTATTGCACGCAGAGTCAAAGGACGATTGGATTTAGAAGGTTCCTCTGAAGGTCATGTAGTCCAACCCTCTGCTCAGAGCAGGGTCGGCTAGAGCTGGTTATTCAGGACCATGTCCAGTTACGTTTTGAGTATCACCTAGGATGGAAACTACTACCTCTTTGGGCAACCTGTGCCCAGAGGTTTCAACCACCTTCACGGTGAAGAAGTGTTTTCTTATGTTTAAATGAGGCTTCCTGTATTTCAATTTGTGCATGTTGCCTTCGGCCCTTTCTTTGAATACCACCAAGAAGTCTGGCTCCATCCTTTTACTGGCCGACATTAGGTATTTATACATATCCTGAAGATCCCCCTGAGCCTTCTCTTAATGTCCTTTGCTGGACTCTCTCCAGCTTGCCCACGTCTGTGTTGTACTGGGGAGTGCAGAACTGGGTGGAGCAGTCCAGGAGCGGCTTCACTGGTGCTGAGCAGAGGGGATGGCTCTTCCCTCCCTTGACCTGCCGGCAGTGTCTTACCTAATGCAGCCCAGGATTCTTTGCTGCAAGGGCGCATTGCCGGCTCGTGTTCATCAACTTGTCCACCAGGACTCCCGAGTCTTTCTCCTTGAATCCTTACGCATCTCATGTGCTATTCTTGTACGCTGGTCTGGCACAGCTACATATTTCTGAATTGGGCAGAGAGCAGCATTACAGTTGAGAGGCCCAAATCCAGACAGGAACTGGGGGTGCTCAGCCCTGCAGGATGTACTTGAGAATTAGCATGATTGGGTCCTTAGGAAAGGCCTGGCATACCAACTGAAAATGCCTCGGTAGCCTACTGCTAGCAGTTGCTGCCTGTTTTTTTCCTTTTATGCTCTGCTCCGGAGTCTTTGTTGAGAAAATTTCTCTATTTATGCTTAAGATATGCTAAAGGTTCTCCTTATGGCAATAGAGAGGTTAAGGGCCCACTAGTGACCTTTTTGTTCAAGCAGACTTGAACAGCGAAGTGATAATGGGAGGGAAGCTTCAATTTTTTTAGCAGTGATGGCTTAATAAAAGCTTGGATTGTTTCAGGAACTACCTCGCTCTTCAAGGTGTCCTTTTTACTTAATTCTCTCGATGCGTGTAAGTACTTCTTGATTCTTTTTGAACTGGATGATGATCAGCTTTAGGTTAATTGAATCTTTTAAAAAAAATCTACAAAACAGTCCTGTCAAATATGTATGTGTAGTTCACAGAGCATTGTACTTGTATTTGACGTGTACTTCCACTTTGTCACGGTTCTAAATTGGCTGCCGTTACTACAAGTAATGAGCTTGGGGAAAGCTAATATAGAGGTTTGTCCGATCTACTACTATTTTACGCCATTACGAAAAGCTCTAATTTTATTTGCATAGGTCTTGGTTTATAGATCTACTTACAATTTACTGCACAAAATGGGAAATTTCATTGTTTGACATGAATTGTGAATGAAGAGGGCTTGTGAAGGAAGACTCTGTGGGAAACCAAAATACTCTAGAACAAGAAAATCGATTAACACTGAAATGAAGAAATAATTATAGAACTTCCTGTCATAAAAGCCATAATATTTTTTCACTGCTTTTTATGCTACCATTGAAGTACCTATTTTTCCTTGAGTATATGTA
>KL258886.1:6715-18565 GCA_000699545.1 Podiceps cristatus | reverse complement strand
TCTTTCCCCTACAAAAAAAATTTGTTTGTTTACTCAGAGGGAAAGTGTAAGAAGGAAAATGTGATATTTTGTTTGTTTGCTTTGGTTGACTGTTGGCACATGGTTACAATACTGGAGAAAATTGTCTTTCGTTTTCCCCGTTTTTATTTAACCAATTTAATTTTTATAAAATATTACTTTAATATTTGATTTTTAAAAATGATTGTATTGTTTTATCACATCATATTTGTTACAATACTACCTGTAACTTCCATAAATGTTTCTAAATACTATCTACAAAATGTCTATATACTATCAATAGGCCCTAAATATACTAACCTGCAGATTATACAGGAAGTGCAGTAGGATGATAAAGCTTTCGCGCACCTGTAGGAGTTTGGGGCAGTTGCTGTTTTGCAGAATGAAGTTTTTCTAATGATTAGATCTTTGAAAGAATAATTAACCTAAATGATTTCTTCTGTGCTTTTCCCGTTTTCTCAAACTGTCTTATGCAGCTATTGATCAAGTTAACGCTGAGGCTTAGATACACTTAGAATAATGTGAAGTTACAGTAGTTTTTACTCAAAATTCTTGAAGGCAGGTTGGGGTTTGCTCTGTGTTACTCAAGCACTTCACATCACAAGGTATCGGCAAGTCTATGATGACATGGCTGCAAGTGCGCAAGCTGTGTAATTGTTACGTGAGGAAGACTGACTAAGATGACACGATTTTCTCCGAGTCTAATACTTTCTGTAATCAAGCTATATTTCATTCATGAGTTTGCCTCTGTTTTAATTCTGGAATCCTGGAGGCAACGCATTCAGTGTCTGAGTCCAGTAAAAAAAAAAAAAAAAAAGAAAGAAGTCTCCTTTTCTGCCTTACTGTAAATAAATATTCCTTTCTCTCTTACTAGGTTAGTGTTATTTCTGTGCAAGAGCACAACTTTGGTGTTTAACCAGTATTTTCTATGGAGTTCAGTCATCTGACCTCCGCGCTTTTTGGACAGCATGCATGTATTTAAACTCAGTGACTTGAACTTCTGGAAGATGAAAATTATTGGGGATTGGGCAATCAAATTGAATATTCTGAAACTGAAATTTGGATAAAGCTTCACACACTTTCCTCCCTTAAATTCTTTAGTGTTCTCTCATTGTAGCTGGCAAGAGGAAAGAAAGGAAAATAAGTATGTTCTCATTCACATGGCATTAATTGAAATTCAAGCATATGGTGTCAACAAGGTAACATCTTGCTGAAAGTTCAGGTTTACTTACTAATGTGAATGAAAATACTGGTATGAAAAGTGGCTGTAAAACTAGAACTTCATAAATGTTCTCATAATACATAATGTATCCAAATAAATAGCACACAGAAAAGGTTGCTTTTGACATATTTTACCAGACTCTGTTCAGAAGCTGGATGGTTCATTTAAATTGTTTTGGTAAATTACATTTCTGTTAGTATAGTACTGATAACACTGAAAGCACATCTCACTAGCTTGATCATAAATCAAGAAAACAGTATTATTAAATGCGAGTGCTTAAAAATTGCAGTGGAACTATTTACTTATTGAATATTTTCTGGTTCATATTTGACTGGATATTAGATTATATTACGGCAATTGTAAATATAAAGCAGTTGGAGGATATCTTTTTCATAAATGTACAACTTTCATTAAAGGAAGAAAATGGTTGTGTTTTTATTACAGAGCTACTGCTTTCGAGGGTTAGCCTTATTTTTTAAAAAAATCTGTGATTTTTTGTGTATTTCCACTTAAATTTTATCAGCTCTATGGCTGTGATTGGATATCTTACACACTGAGATTGTGCAACTTGATGAATTTTTCTGTTTCCCATTTTGCTTCATGTTTATGTTCCTGTTGTCAACCTCCGTTACGCTAGGCTGACAAGCCACTCTTCCTCCTAAACAGCCAGTATATACCTTTAACTTGGGCCATAAATATATACACAGCTATGCAGATTTTAGCCTAAGCCTACATAAAGTCTGATCACCACTGCAGGAGGTAGTAAGAGCTGAAATATATGGATGCGTGTCGGGGAGTGAAAAAGATATAGGTGAGATTGAAAAGAGGAACTGATGGGTGGAAAGTGGAGTATTCAATGCTTTAGCTGCTTAACTCTCTCATTCCCTTAATTGATATCTTGGAGGCATGCTGACTGTACAGTAAATTAATACTTTTGTGTCAGAAGCAGGTTTTCTACTTATATATAATTTTATGCCTTTGTATAGCCCGTGGATTTAACAGACTTAACTTTGCAGATAAGGAAAACACCGCAGGTAAATGAGACACAGGTACAAAATAAGGGTTGTCACAAATGTGCCAATGATCGCATTTGTGAAAATAAAGGGAATTGACCATGACTCGAACAGTTAGATGACAGACATTAAACAGCATCATTTTCAATATCACCTGTTCATATTTTGCTTGTATACACTATTATGCAGTTTAGTTTGCTGTATTAGCTACAGGATATTCCTCAAAGGATTCCTTGTATAGGTCATGATGGCCAGAAAGAGATGACCAAGAGAGATGGAGAATGACAGGTTGAGGGGACAGTAAAGCAGTGAATGTAGATCTCAGCTCAGCATCATGTTGATGCAGATCGTGAAGCAAACAAGTCTTTAAAATAATTGCGGGTGATTTGTTTTTGTAATATACGCTGCTTGTCAAATGGTCTTTGAGGTATTTCAGTAGTATATTTTTTTTTCTGTAATTCAATAAAGCATTAGGTAATTAGTCCTGACTGCCAAAATACAAAAGTGGCCTATAATAGTTTTACGTTAAGAGAATCTTTTCCGTATCTGTTTAAATTTCTCATCTAATAATCTGAACAATAGAATATATTGTTCATGCCTGTGTTGTTATAGCTTAGTACTCAGTTGTACCAGATTATTTCAGTGTATCATTAGATAGTAATAAAATCTGCAGCTTCTGAAGTGCAACTGATATGTTCTTCCTGACTAACAGGCTAACATAGAGTGTAATGATTCATATAGGAAAGGATAAACCTACATTTTTATATGCAAAAAATTCTAATTTAGAAGAGCTTGCACAAGTTGTCAAAACCCCCACAATGAAGAGTTAACAGTTCCTACTCATCTGCAATGAAGTCTATTCTAAAGACTTCATTAAAGAAGGAAACTACAGATGGCAAATTATGGTAACTGTGAAGTAAGTTTCCTCAGGGGCACTTGGAAAACTTGTAGTTTTCATTTTTTTATCAGGGAAAGTGATGGTCAGTGTCAACAAAATGCAAGTTGGTATTTTTTGCCTTTCTCTACGGTTTACATTTTTTTTTTTGTAAGTGGTATGTCCTGTAAAATTTGTATCCCTTCCCCAATAAAATTATTATCATTTTAAAGCTATTGATACTTCAAAGGAAAAGAATTTTCCAAATGTTTTACTGGGGTTCATCAGGACAGGAAAAAAGAGATCTAGAGCAAAAGAAAGGGAAAAAAAAAAAAAAAAAAAGATCATGGACCAAAGTATAATATTTTTATTAGATGGGAAGGCAGTATGTTCTCATTTATTCTTTCTGGAATATGAGTTATTTCCAAATAATTCCTTATATTAGTCTGGAACTTTACCCCTATAGAAGTTTTGTTAGGCCAATTTAGAAGCATTGCTTCCTAGCATAGAAGCTAGTCAACAGGATTGTGTATAGGAATAGGGTGTTCATGTTGATCTCTAAGGACTTACTGAGACCTTAATATTGATCTCTAAGGATTTCTTGAGACCCTAATATACGAATCACCCGGTATGTCATGCCACAAGGCCTTTAAGCTGGATTATGACCAGTTTAACATGAAAGGGGTTGCTGGATTGCAGACCTGCTACTCTGGAGCGGGTTTTTCTGCCGTTGTGGAGTGACCATCAAGGTCTGCCCAGGAAACCCGTGGGATTTGTGTAGGGCGTCGGGTTGGAGATGCCTCTGTGGGTTTTAGCCATGGTCCTCCACATTCATAGTTTAGAATACTGATTTTGTTATTCATACTGGTGCTCTAATATACCCAGTTCTCTCCACTGTGAATCCTTCTGAGGGCGTTGTGCTACTTAATGAAAGCATTTGAGAAAGGAGGAAGAAAGATCTGACTGGTCCCTCCGTGCTTGATGAAGGATGGAACCTTTACTCCTGTTGCAGGGCCTGAAGGTGACAGGACAATCTTGCAGTGTTCGTGCTAAATATTTCTCTTGGCAGGGGAGAGGGAAAATAATACTGAATGGAAATAATATTTTTAGATATTTTAATTAAGGGTGATTTTTTGTTTTTCCTCTTGAATTATCACTTACTGCTGAAGGACTTCCTAATGTAGCTTAAAAAAGGGAAACTTGCGGATTGTGTTTCATACTTGGATGTAGCAGGAAGCAGAGCAGAAGTAGGAAAGCAAAGGCTGAAAACACCAATGCACAGAGAGGAGCTCTTGTATCTTGGGGACGTCATGTGATGTGTATCGACTAACATAGCCCAAGGTCAGCAGGGCTGTGTTAGAAACAGGGCGCTTAAAAGAAGTGTTTTAACTCAAAAAGGCTAAACTCAGAATGTTGTATCAGCAATGAAGAGATACTTTAGATCTCTTCATCTCGTGCATTAAAGATGTGAGGTATTTACCCTGGTATTAATGCAGACAGGCAACTTGTAAGTATGTGGAGAATAATAACAACTAAAAAAAAAAAATAGATTCAGATTATACTCGTATAGACCATATTGTAATGCAGGAGAAATGAAATATCTGGATGGAGTCAAATAAAATAGCACAAGTCCACATAAGTGAAACCGACAATTTAGAAAATTGTCTTCAGTACTCATTTGTTCTTAATTTAATACTTATTTGCAAGTATATTGCCTTGATATTTTTGTCACAGCTTACAACTGAAACAAAATTTTGGAGAGACTAGAAAATATTGTGCACTTTAAGATCTTTTGCTGAATATTTATGCGATATTAATTGTAATGGAAATGATAACTGAGAGATTGCTGTAGGTTGTTTGGATCTACAATCTGTTATTGTCTTAAAAAGTCTTAAATTGTGGAAAATATCTATAAATTCCACAGTTACAATTCATTAATTAGTAGCGATCTTCAGTTTTTTTCTGGGAATAGATTAACTGCCTGTTGCTTTTTCTAAAATCACTGTGTGGTTGTTGCACCGCTTTAAAATGTCCACAGTTTTTGGACTGAGACACATTTGAAGTCAGGTGGCAAATTACTGAGAGGAGGATTCTTGTAGTTTTTCTAGACGTGTTGTCAGAAGAAAGGACCAAATATTATGCGGTACTGGCTCCCCGTGCCATTCCCAGAGCAGCTGTGGAGTCTGAAGATCTGGCAACGTTGTCCACCTGAGTTCTGTGAGGCGTTTCCCATAGGTGAAACTAGGTTTAAGATTTCGGTGTAGTTCACTAGTACTAGTTAATGTCTGCACATTTAGCATTGTAGTGTAAACTTACAACAGAGCAAGCCTCTGGTCTGAATGAGACTGACGTCTGAGTTGAGACAGCACGTCCCAAACTAAGAGTTGCTTTAGATTGACATGTATAGTACATTTCGATATTTCAAAGATAAGCATTACAAACATTGCCAAGAGTGAAAATTACTTTTTGCATGTACAAGGTACATTTATACCTGGTTTTGGTATTTTCTAACCTCATGATTTGTTGGAAAAGTAAAGTTAACGCTGCTTATTCGTATAGAAAGCTTTCCACAGTTTGTTAATAAATACAAAATTAATATTTTTTTAAAAAGTCTGTATAGATATGTGTGCAGAATGTGCAAGTGTATGCAGTACAGGCAGGTATGTCAAAAGAAAATGCCATACAAAGGAGTGTGTAATGGTGGCGCATGGGAGAGACTTTCATTAACAAAACTCGTATCTGTTGATTCTTATTGTCACTTTGCAGATTTCTATTTAACAGCACGTAAGCAGTCATAGTAGTTCAGTCATGAAATTATATAGCAGTCATTTGGGCGTTTAGTGATTCAGAGGAGTGACCTTGCTGCTTTCCATTGTTGTATTTTTAATATAAATGTTATTGGCACAATAACAGCAGGGGTAGATATTCTTTCCTAAAAGAGAGAATCTCTGAAGCAGTGAGAATCCTTGAAGTCGTTCGTACCTGTCTTTGGAGCTTGGCAAACAGCTTGAGATGCTGCTGTTGACCCCGTGGTGGGAATTTGGCAGCGTTCACAGTTTGGTTTAATTTGTGGTGGCTTGGTTTGGGGTGTTGTGTGGGGTTTTGGGGTTTTTCTGGTTTGTGTTGTGTGTTACTTTGTTTATGTTTGTGGTTCTGTGGTTTTTTTTTTCCTTTGTGATTTTGTTTGGGTTTTTTGGTGGATGTTGAGGGTTTTGTTTGCTTTTTCATTCTGATCAGGAACAAACAGTGTTCTGTGATATTGGGTGACTGCTTTTCCCATTCTGGCAGCAGAAAATCAAAGGAAGCTAATGGATTCATTGCTTAGCCTAGGTTGGCTCAACATAGTTACTTCCTAGAGCAGACCTCGGTATTACTGATTTTTGTATAAAACTAGCATTTTACTGATATACTAAATGTATCTAGAAACAGTAGCTTGTCATAGTTTTCAGATTCAGGAACTGGGTTGGAAGAGAGCAAATGAAAATTATTAGAAACTTTTCACTGGCAATTTCATAAAGGTAGACTGACTTTCAAATTGCAACTGAATGAGAATCTCAGTATTTCCTCTTTTCACACTATGAATATTTTTTATAATAAAGTAATTAAAATTACTATCGTTTCATTTATATCTAGGTATCTTAATCAAAATCTTCCCTTCAAGCTAAACACTGAATAGAGACCTAACCACTTGTGAATGTGTTGACTCTGTCAGAAAATTCTGCTTCTCTTTTAGCCAACATAAATTTACGATCACAGCTTAATACGTTTTCTTTCATTTTCAAAGTTCAGCTTGCAAGGCTGTTAGAATGATATTTGCTTCCCTCTGTCAGAAAAGAAAAAGCTGTGTAGAGATGTGTAGACTTTTTAATAAAATGCTTTAAATCCTTAATGCACCATTCTTTAAGCTTCTGTTGTTCCTACCTGAAGAATCAGCAGTCAATAAATTTTCCAAGTAATTTAAGAAGTTTGAGATACCTACAATGTAAGTTTTCCAAGCGTGTGTTTATTGTCCTCTCTTTATAACCTTTTCCCCCTCTAGTTTTGATCTGAACCTGTGCACAACCTCCTAGGTTGCTTTTTCTCTCCAGCGAAGGCCACTGTTGGAAGTTTACAGGGGGGTGGTGCCGTCCTAATCTTTGGCGCTGGGTGCAATGGCAGGATAAAAGTTTCCATGTTGTTTTCATGGCAGGCACCTCACACCTAGAACTGGCTCAGAATTTCAAACAGAATAGTTTGAGATACTTCATCTAAAAAAAAAAATATGCATGATTTGTGTGAATGCAATTTTGACTATTTTCAATAGCAAAAAAAAAATCCAAATGGGTAGAGAAGTTGTACTGAGAGAAAAAGAATATTTTCCTATGATAAAACGTTTCATATATTAATACCAATAAATGTAGAATATCCAGACTAAACTGAAATAAAAATGTTTTAGTAAAAATGTTAGAATAAAATGTACATACAGAAGGGACAGCTGTTTTACTTACTGAAATATAACATTTTAATCTGAACTGAACGATTCTAAGTTTAGACTCAACATTTCAGTAGACAAAAAATACAAATACTTTCAAAGTAGAATTTCATGGGAAACTTTTACTTCTGTATTGTCTAACAAAGCTGCTGTTGCATTCTTGCCTTGGTCTTTCCACTGATGGCTAGGAATAGGAATTCTGCCTAAAATAAATAGAAGGGCCCAGCCTGCTACTGTGATTATTGGCCTATCCCAATTTTAAAAGTTTTGCAAGTGATTTTATTGTAACACCTATGATTTTCTGGATACATGCGTGGCTCAAAAACTAAGACACACTGCCTTTCCAAACATACAGTCTGAATAATTGCTTTATTCTATTTATTTTTCTTTTAACCCATCAGGATGATGTTTTAGCTCATGTTTCTCTAAAATGTGAATTGATGTGTGAATAAGAAGCTTGGCTTTCATTAACCTCCATCTTTTCGAAAACATAAATTGTATAGAAAGCCCCCAACTCTGGGGCTTAAATAAATGAAGCACCATCAACATGAAATAAAATGATCTGCTCTTGGTAAACCGAAAATACAGCAGCAGCATCCAGCTGTTAGTAGGCAGAGATCTGCCTGCGAGAGGGAAGACCTGGTCATTCACACATCCACTCACAACTCTTGAACAATGGTCCTCGTAGCAAATCTAGATATGCAGTCTGTTCCTTTGTTGAATCAGCCTTAAATTAGTGGTTATATACCATTCAAGATATCTTTTTGATGAGTTTTTAACCCTGTTTACCCATTCCCCTTTGCATCCAGTAAAAATTTCTTTTAAAAAACACACTAAAAAAAAAAAAAAATAAAATTATTTTACTGTTAATCTCTGCAGGGTTTTAACACTGAATCTATGTCAAGTTTATGTAAAGAAAATGTATCAAGGAAATTCCTACTACGGTATATGGAACTTCCTTCTGCGTTAACAGAGTACTTTTTGGTCCAGTGCCAAATCAGATTTTAAGTTACATCTCAAGGGTAAAGCTTCATTAAAACAAAAGGATTAAACCATCAAAAATTCTTCCAAACTATGCAAGTCTCTGACACTTTGGTTAACTGGAGTAAATTGGTGTCAGAAGCTAGCTTGCTGTCCTTCATTCTTCATGTATATTAACATCGCAGGGTCATGTTATGGAAACAGTAAGACTGTGTCTCGTTCCTAAATAACAGAAAGGATAACCACAGCAAAGAAAATTATTATTCTTGGCTATAGCCTTCATTTATTCGGGGCTCCAACCTGTGTTTGGACTGCAGGTTGGAACAGGGTAACGGAAGAGAGTCAAGATTACTATGAATGTATTTTTAAAAAGAAAGGAAAATCTAGGCCTTCAAATTTTGATTTTTTTTTTTTTAAGAAATAAAAATAACTTTAAGTTTTGATCATTTACTTATTGCTCAGTATTCTGTGATTATGTTGAGACATCTAGCATTCTGGTGTGATGAGTTCATTATAAAATGTTGTTGAACTAAACGGTGTGTAAAGCTGATATATTTCTGCAGTGTTTAATTACAAAATCGTGAGGAGGGATCTCTTAATGATGGACTTCTCAGTCTCACTGGGGGAAGTATAGGCTCATTCTTTTTCATATGAAAATTATTTGAATGCTACGTGTACATGATATTGAATTACTGGGTTAGTTTTTTCAAATAC
This sequence comes from Podiceps cristatus, assembly GCA_000699545.1. NCBI lineage: Eukaryota > Metazoa > Chordata > Aves > Podicipediformes > Podicipedidae > Podiceps > Podiceps cristatus. Next base: position 9,272 of record KL258886.1, on the reverse strand, counting down.
AGTTCTGAGTGTGAGAATGCGGTGTCTCTACTTCTGTTTTGATAATAAAATCTTTGATTTAGTCTTTTTAAAAGTGTTTGATTTGCACTTTTTCATATCACAATTTTATAACTAGTTAAATGAAGCAAAAGACTTTATCACACTTTCTTTTTTGGTGAAATCTTGTTATCTAAAACTAGTATTATGTGAATGTGGAGAAAGCTGATGATCCCAAGCTGTGATCTGTCCCACCATTTTTGAAGGTACAGCTAGACAAAACCATTGAAAAAGCAGCTGATGGAAAGATGAAAACTTAGAGTGCTAGAGTCTTGGCTTTGAACGCTGATGTTTGCGTCGTCACACAATAAGGTGACATTAAGGGCGATGTTGTGAACCAGTGGACGGCATTAAGTGCCGTGCGGATCATTGTGGTCTGCCCACTGATTTCTGTGTCACTTTTGCCACACACAAAAGAATAGCACAATGCCACATTCTCCCGCAGCGAACTGGAGCGTCTTACTCTACTTCGCTACTTATGTAGTCAGTGGTAGCTACAGAACAGACCTTTCCAATCATAGGTTTCTGGTACCTGAGGTAACTAGGAATACTTGCAATAATACTTAAAATATTTTAGTAATTTTGTAAATGCATTTTTCTAGCTGAAATTCCAGGGATACTGGCTTGGCTGTGTGTGTGCAGCTTTTCATCTGAGGATATCGGTGATGTTTATCATTATACTTGCAGCATCAGTAAGAGACAGTTTGTGTTCTATATTATCTAAATTTTTAAAATGGCTGAAATACCTAGAAGTGATATGATTCTCATTATCATGCTGAAGATACATTTGGGGAAAAATGTATATATAGAGAGACAGAGTAAGGTTTAGTGACAAGCACTAGTCCTTTTTCTCAGTAGAAAAACAGTTTGGAAGACAAAAGGAGCGAAATGATGGAAATCTGGTGGATTGTCAAAATGCGACTCCAATATGGGCAAAGTGTTTTGGAACTCGAATTCCATGGAGATAGCGATGAAATACATGTAGGGCTGTAAATGGATTATGGATGACTGGGAATCAAATTTGGCAATGCTGAGAAAGAAAAAGAAAGATTTGTGAAGAATTGACTTACTCTGCATTGTCTTTTTATTATCGAATATCTGTCCAGGTTTGCAGCCTTTTGGGGTTTGTAAGACCTTGATAAAATTGAAAGGAAGTGTGTGGGGGGATGAATTCTATATCTAAATGTGCAAAAGAACTGATATTTATGGTCATGTCTATACTAATAAGCGGGCCATAATAAAATACTATTTTGAAAAGACCAATCTTACAGAAAGCTGTCATATTGCATATTTAAGGTGTTGGTTGCCTCATTTATCTGTGGATAGAATTCTTCTTTCTTTAGCTAAAAGTAACAATGCCAAGACCCATTTTTTCCCTATCTTTCAAAGGTTGTAGGGTTTTTTGGTTTAAAATTTTCCCTTAGGTCAGTAAAACCCACATAAGTACATTACTGGGAATGGCTTCTAAAATTATCTTTGTTTAACCTTGCAAGAGAGCTGTTTGCCTTTGTATGCAAACTGTATTCCTTTTCTGTCTGCAATTCTTGGCTCTTTCGTGACCCAAAATGAATACCAATGAAACGGCGGTGACTGACAGTTCCTCGGTGGAGGATGCAGTAGTATTTTGCTTTTTAAATAGGAACCTAAACTTTTAAAGGCTCCTGAGCTTCTTAAGACTCCTGGGCTTCTTACTCTCTGTTATTTCTGTATATTCTGTATATTCTGAGATTTTAAAAAGTATCTCAATTTGTAAATATAATCAATGAAATAACGGGTTGTAATCCATATAAAATTAAAATACATTGTTGCAGTTGAATTAACTCAGCCTCACAGCAAAAAATGCAGGGTTCTGTGAGAAAGCGTTGTGGCAAGGGATCTTTTCATGCTGAAAAGAGAAACGACGTGATAAAGAACCAGGTAGAGGTTCAAAAGATAAGACTAAGATCTGGAATAAAAAGGTGATAATTTTAATGGAGTTTGGACAGAACTTGAAATCTGAAAAATGTGCTAATAGTTTGCAGTTGTGCGGAGGTTATGGAGTTGCAAAAAGCAAGATGAGGTAGAATAAAATCAAAAGAAAAATCCTTGCAGAATAGAAAGTGAACTACTCTCTTCTAAGGATTATGAAATTACTATTGCTGTCTTTGGAAATGAAAAAATTCAGCCCCAAACCAAATGTCACTTCACAGAGACATCTATACGTATTAGATTAAAAGTATATCATGGAAGTCAGGGCTATACTATGTTAAGGGAAAAGCAGGTGCAGGAAGGCATTTTTGATTCCCAAAGTGGCAAGAAATTGGTCAATCACAATGTGTTGTTGTTTGGGGTTTTTTTGGGTTTTTTTGTGTTTTTTGGTTTTGTTTGGATTTTTTTGTTGTTTGTGGTTTTTTGCGGGGGGTTGTTGCTTTGTTTTTTCTTGAGGAAATAGTACTGGAGCTACTTACAGAAAAATACATACTGAAGAGAAAAACACAAATGAAATGCGTGTAAAACATCAGGATTTTGATAGGGTTTTTTT
>KL258882.1:0-10306 GCA_000699545.1 Podiceps cristatus | reverse complement strand
GGCTCCTCTTGGCATATTTCTCCTCAATATACTTGGAAATGATGAAATTTTTTCTAAAGGCCCTGGTAGAGACCAGCTGAATGAGGGTTAGGGGCCACAGAGTGACCCAGCGAGCACCCCAGGTCACGCCCCTCCTCTCCCATTGCCCCAGTCACCTTCCCTCTCTCTCCTTCAGACCTGCCAGGCAGTTTAGCACCTCTCCCCTCTCTGTCCCATTCCCAAAACTCCTCTGCAGCACCATTTATAATAACTCTTACAAAACACTGTGGTTTTCTTAAAGCTTCCTCTGCTACAGTTACATAATTAAAGAAGACCTTGACTTTCATGCATTTAAAGTACGAACACTGCCATGGCCGGGGTCAAGGACCCCTGCACCCACCACGGGAAGCCAGAACCACCTCCCCATCTTTCCTTCCATCAGGGATCCCACTGTCTTTATCCAACACCCTAAGGTCTTGTGCTGGGAGGGATGGGGATGGGTCGGTGCTTCTCCCCCTCTCCCAAGCACTCAAGGCTTTCCAGAACCCCCTCCATTGCCTCTGCTCCAGGATGAGGAGCCCTGACCCCTCCACCCTTCCCAGGTTGCAGATACACAGGAGTGCACTGGGGATTTATATATGGTCCTGGTGATGTTTTCTGCTCTCTTCTCCATTCCCTTCCTCCCCAGCCCTGACCCGTCTTTTGCCCTTCAGACCCCTCTGCCCTCTCAGTTCAGTGCTGGGCTCAGCTCCCTGACTGTGAGGATTAGGGGAAGGAGCAGAAAGCTCAGGGACTGGAAAACATCATGTGGCATGAACTGGCTGAGAGTATCCACAGGTCAGGAACAACTTCCAGACAAGGACTGGCCGAATAAGCTGGGTCTCTCCCCCTGGAGAGGTCAAGAACAGCAGAAGTGGTGACCAGCCAGAGGATCTGGGGTGGCTGCAGGTACCCTGGGGCAAAGGAGTGCTTCAAACAGAAAAGGCCATCGAGGAAGAGCTGAATTATTAATTTCATGCAGTTTCAGTTTCCCCAGCATCCTACTGGAAGGGTGGATCTGGCAACCAGTTGTATTTTCCTGCTCTTCCAGCTCCCTGCTGCTTTCTCCTTGCCAAATGCAGTTTCTTATCCACCTATTTGCTGCAGGGTAGGTCCACACTCTCTAATCAGTGCCCTAGTCATGACTTACATGACTGTAATGGAACTTGATTGTGCCTGTTCTGCCTGCTCTCCAGTCTCCTGAAAATCCCCTTGGCACCTGACAATAAGCTCCCAACTCTATGTTTCCCCCAAGAGCTCTGCTGCACCCCAGTTTTACGGCACTAAGTTCTGGAGAAGCCCCCAGCTATTACTGGTACTAGCCACGCTACCCCATCTCTCCCCTGTCCTCCACAGAGCCTAGAGGCTGGAGCACTCAGGGAGGAAGAATGGGGGTTCCCGCACCCACAGCAGATCCTTACTCGATGCCTATGCTGATACCACCACCCTGGGCCCTAGTCACTGGAGACAGTGAACTGCTCTGCACCACGCACTCCCTGTCCCCCGTCCCACTCTACCCCCCGCCCCCGCCCTGCTGATGGGCAGCCAGGGCCACCCTGCTTGGCAGCTCCGCTTATTTATCTTCTTGCCTTTCCCTTTCCAGCATTGATTCTTTAGTCCCTGTCCTCACCTCAAGGCCAATCCCTTAGCTGTCCTGCTGGCTCTTCATAGAATTGTAGAATTGTAGGGGTTGGAAGGGACCTCGAGAGCGGGTCCAACACAACCCCCCTGCCAAAGCAGGCTCCCTAGGACATGTCACTGAGATAGGCGTCCAGGCGGGTCTTGAATATCTCCAGTGAAGGAGACTCCACCACCTCCCTGGGCAGCCTATTCCAGTGCTCTGTCACCCTCACTGTGAAGAAGTTTTTCCACATGTTGGTGTGGAACTTCCTATGTTCCAGCTTGCAGCCATTGCCCCGTGTCCTATCCCCACAGACCACTGAAAAGGGGCTGGCTGATTCCCCCTGCATCCCCTGCTTCAGATAATTATAAACTTTAATTAGGTCCCCCTTAGTCTTCTCTTCTCAAGGCTGAACAGTCCCAACTTACTCAGCCTTTCCTCATAGGGGAGATGCTCCAGGCCCTTAATCATCTTCGTAGCCCCTTCCTCACTCTTCTTCTCGCCTTTATCAAGCCTTCCCTGCTGGACTTGATGAAATTGCTTCCAAAGAGAAGTTACCATCTGGGGAGGAGATTGGGCAGTGCCATGTGCCTGGTCACTGCAGGGAGCACACAGGACAGCAGAGCATGTGCCCATGGGTGAGAGCCCCATATGTAACCTCCCACAAAAAACAGGTCTTGCAGAGCAACTCACATGTCACTGTGCACTGTGGGCTTCAGGGAAAAGCTGGGGAGATTCGCTTCCATGATGCTGTTGAAGCCAGAGCTGCTGATATTCCTCACCAGCTGCAAAACAGACAAGGTAGAGGTGACATGGGACATGCAGCAGCAGCTCTGCATGTGTGTCAGGAGGAGAGGGAGCTCCAGGCTGAGATCCTGACCAGGTATCAAGGGGATGTCAAGGGGTGCTAAGAGGTGTGTGCCCAATGGCCGGAGGACTCTGCCATGAGTCGTGCTGCTGAGATCTCCCAACTCCAGCAATGCAACCAACAACAGAGCTGACACTGGGCTCAGATCTGGGTGAGCAATGATCCCTCTCAAACACTCCCATTCCATGCCTTGATGCCCATCAGCTGCCAGCAGCTCCCATCACAGCCCATGAGCACCATGGCCGTAAAACAGCCCCATACAAGTTCTCCAGCTCCCTGCCTGCCCCACACTCTGTCTACCCCACTTCAAGCTTGGCCCTGCCCCACAGCTCCCCTGCACCAGGGGATGCAGATGAGGAAAGGGTACTGAGGGAGACTGGTGACCCAGCAACAGCAAAATGACTCCTCTTTCTCCTCTTTGAAGATAACAATTCCTGCCACAGTAACCACTAAACTCTGGGAATTACAGGTGGGTATGGGTCAGTTTAAGAGGTGAAAAACCTGCTGAATTAACTTAGTTTCAGGAAGGCCACAGCAGAAGAAGGGGGAGGCTTGAGGACAGAGCACACCAGCAGTGTCCTACCAGCAATTCAGAGGTTGCCAGCTTGTCCAGAGACAGTGACTGGATGCAGGAGAGATGCACACTCATTTCTCTGTGAATCCCAGAGCACTCGATGCATATCAGGATGCCTAAGTTAATGGAAAGCCAAATGGGATCTGCAGAGACAAGACCACTGGGGTTGTGTGCATCTCCTGCCTCTGCTCCCTGCCAGCCCTGCACCGTGCTAGGGCCCGAGCTCCTGAGCAGGACAGAGGGGAAGGGCAAGGCCTCAGGTGCCTGCAGGCCTCCAGGAGCTGGAGGGCATGGCAGAGCTCTGCCTGTCCAGGGGGAGGAAGCATGGTGGCCCCACAGCCATGGGCTGGCTCTCACCTGGGGCTGAGCAGCCGCAGCACTCCCTGTTCCCAGGCTTGCCTCTGACCTCCTCGATGATGGCCTGGGCCAGCTCCTCCCTGCTGCTCTCCCCTCCACTCTGCGCCTTGCTGAAGGCCATGTTCAGTGCCTTGCTGTTGCTGAGGACGGACACCCAGCTGCACTGGCAGAATGGGGCTTAGGAGGGGGGTCCTGTGCAGCCATGCTCGGGCTGCAGGACAGGGAGGGCAGCGGGGCTCGTCCCACTGCCGCAGGGTTGATCCTGCTCTGCCCCAGCCTGCACAGCAGTCACCACACACAAAGGTCCTGCACAGAACTCCAGCAGCAAACTGTGCCAGGAGCCTCCATCAAGCTCCAAGTCCTGCTTGCAGCCAGCCAGCTCCCCTGTCAGGATGGGAAGGGCAGCAAACAAGGGGCTGCGACATACTGCTCAATTAGCCAAAGAGCTGGTGCCTCAGCAGCAGCCAGAGGAGCATTTTTTGGGCCACAACAAGGTTCTGGCAATACTTACACGATGCAGTTCTGCTCATCCTCTGCCAGGAGGTGGTACGTGCAGTTGTCTGAAACACAGAGAGCTGGTCTCCTCTAGACACGCCTCTCATCCATCTTGCCTGCCAGGCTTGTGGCAGGGTGCAACATGCCTGAGCTGGGCTCAGTAGAGCTGGGAGCAACCTCCAGCCCAGGCAGCTAGGGTGACAGTCACCTCCGTCTCACTCAGCCCCTCCCCAGTGCACCCCAGGCAAAAGGACCTGCTCCTGTACCAGGAATGAGGGATGCTGGCGTTAGCTAAGCTGCAGTCCAAGAGCTACACTTGTGTGGTCCCCATGCACCTTGCACTGTCCCATGGCAGTGTTGCCTATCTCAGCCCCTGCATGTGCATCACTGCTCCTCAGCAGAGTGGCCTCCTGCACAGTTTCCCCAATCCCCCCAGGCTGGCCCAAAGCTGCAGAGCTTCCCCCATTCCTGCCTGTGCTGCGTCTCTGAATCCAAAGCACTGCCACCTCTCCGGGCCCTCCCCGGAGGAACCACAGGGCAGGCACTGGCACTCACGGGAAACCAGATCGAAGCATTTCTTATCATCCATGCTTGGCTTCACCTGGCAGGTCAGCAAATTCAGCTTGGCTAGTGGGAGGTTGGGCTACAAGCAGAATAAGGAAGCTTCAAAGGGCTGTGGTCCAGCAGCAGCGAGCACCGCCTGGCTCTGGAGGCAGAGCCGCGGATCTGCCTTGTGCCCTGCACTTTGTCTTCAGCTCCACTCTCGGGAGCAATGCAAGAAATAGCAACATGGGCCTTTCCTTTCCCAACAGCCACCCCATGCTTGGAGCCAGGTCCCAGGCTCATGGCCCTCCATGCACACAGGCACGTGAGGACCTCCTGTGTTTGTGTAAAGCTCTCTTGGGTTGCAGGGACTAAAGTCTCCACAGAAAGCCTCCTATGCCAGGGCAAGCAGCAGGCACAAGGGCTCTGACGAGCCCCAGGCAGTGGCAGGCTCTGCGGACCTTGCAGGGGTGGGCAGCAGCTTCCAGGCAGGAACAGAGCAGAGTGGAAGAAGCGGTTCTTACCATGCTGTGAGAGATGGTCAGGTAGCCATTGCTGATTCTGCATTTCCTCTTCTGTCAGACTTTTCTCAACCTGGAAATGAGCAGAGGGTGAGGCGAGAGGACACACATGCAGAGAAGCAGAGGTGCAATACAGCGCAGCGCTGACAAATGCAAGAGCTATGCAAGGCACAGCATGGGACCACATTTCTCATCAGACATGCCAGCTGGGCTGCCACAGATGGGGTCTATCGCTCTGGGTCTGTTCTAGGCTGAGAAGGACCCACCATATGGCATAAGACAGGCTTCTATAGATAGGAAGCACAGCTGCTGTGCAGGAGATAAAGGCGCAGAGCATCAGTCAGGGCAGCAGGACACTTTAGCAGAGCACAAAGCCCTTTGCAGAAGCCCACAGCAAACATCCAAGACCATCACCTCCAAACTGCTCCCAGGCTGGCTTTCCTGTGCCAGACCATAACACAGGTGAAAGGTGGGAGAGGTGCACCCGAAAGGGGAGAGAGGCTGAACTTCAGTCTGCAGTGAAGGAGGCTCCTGAGCCCAAGTTCATTGTTTTCTGCCCAGTTTCATTTTTTTTTCTACGACACTTCACAGTCCTTTCCAGGTATGTAAGTCTCCCAGTGCAAGACCCCTTTAATTCCTAGCAAGCATCCTCCCACACACTGGAAGGGGAGCTGATCCTTTTTCCAAAGGCAGTGGAGTGCTTTCCAGCTCAGGATCTGGCTGCTGGGAGAGGGCCACAGCCTGACTGCTGGCTCCCTCTCCCCTCTGGCCCATGATGCCATGTGTGCACTGACCCACACTGTGTCTAATTCACCCCACATTTCTGCTCCTTCCCCTAATCCTCACAGTCAGGGAGCTGAGCCCAGCACTGAACTGAGAGGGCAGAGGGGTCTGAAGGGCAAAAGACGGGTCAGGGCTGGGGAGGAAGGGAATGGAGAAGAGAGCAGAAAACATCACCAGGACCATATATAAATCCCCAGTGCACTCCTGTGTATCTGCAACCTGGGAAGGGTGGAGGGGTCAGGGCTCCTCATCCTGGAGCAGAGGCAATGGAGGGGGTTCTGGAAAGCCTTGAGTGCTTGGGAGAGGGGGAGAAGCACCGACCCATCCCCATCCCTCCCAGCACAAGACCTTAGGGTGTTGGATAAAGACAGTGGGATCCCTGATGGAAGGAAAGATGGGGAGGTGGTTCTGGCTTCCCGTGGTGGGTGCCCCCAGTGCTCACAGGGCTTGAGAGGCTACGCGGCAGCTTCACAGGAGAGGAATATCCTCAGAGCTAAAAGCTGCCTGGAGCTCTGTGTTGAAAGCTGTTGGAGGCTGGGACGGTGTCCTGTTCCTCTGCCTTGTGGCCATCCCAGGGAGAGGAGGTCAGTCTGGGCGAGCCCTGCTCTGGCCCCAGGTCACCAAAGCACACTTGAAAGGGACATGCTGGATCCCAACTTACCCGTCACTTTTCTTGAAGAGAGTCCCAGACTTCTCCATGCCATACTGCTTGTTCCCAAGCAGCTGCTTGTTCCCAGGGTCCTCGCAGAAGAACACAAAATAGCAGGAAGGCCCTACCCCATCAGTACCTCTGGCTATGAAGAGCATGCCCTCACGGGACTGCCATGGACCCTGTGCTCCGCAAGAAACCCTGTGGCTTTCTGCATCGTCAGGCAGGCACTATATAAGCAGCTGCCATGCATGCCCCTACAGGCACCACCCCACATTCCCTTGAAAGAAGGATCAGACTTTACCTCTTTCTGCTCCAGCTGCAATGCTGTTTTCAGCTGATCCCGAAGGGAGCAGAACTGCTTCTTCTCCTCATTCTGCCTGATCTTCATCTGAAAGGTGCCAGAGCACAGTGAGCCACTCACATGGCAGCAGGAGGCTCCTGCCTCCACTGCAGCATCCCACTCCTCCTCCTGGGCACAGCAGACATGCCCCCATGCCCTCCTCTGCCCTTGCCAGCTCCCCACGTCTGTGGGACGCACCGAGGCCCATTCCTACGGTGGGAGGTTGCCACTTATCTCCTGCAGTGTCATGGTATGTGGCATGTGCAAGAAGCACTGCAGTGGAAACCTCGTTGAGGGGAGGGAGCAGGCATGTCCCCAGCACTAGGACTCCTGCAACATGGGACCACAGGAGAGCAGTCTTCATTTCACCAAGAAAACAGCTGTTTGCAGCTCTCCACAGTGTAAAACAAACCAACAGCTTTGAAGGTCACTGTGGTGGTTGTTGGTTTGTTGGTTTTTTTTTCCCCTTGGTAATATCAGTAATTAAAATAATTAAAATCTCTCCAAGCCATCAAAAAAATGATGGACCTTGGCACAGGAATGTGGCCCTGAAACAGAGCCTGGGGGGTTGTCTGCATGAGGAATCAATAAGATGCTGCTTCCTGTGCTCAGTTACCCTGCTCTGGGGTGGCACCTCCCCTCTTTTTGTTATTTACATAATGAATTCTAATATGAATGATTACAAAATATGTAGCAAGGTAACACCCCTAAGGGGGTAACACCCCTAAGGGGGCCTATAAGAAAGATGGGGAAAACCTTAACAGGGCCTGCTGTGATAGTACAAGGAGCAATGGTTTTAAACTGAAAGAGGGGAGATATAGACTAGACATAAGGAAGAAATTTTTTATGCTGAGGGTGGTGAAGCACTGGCACAGGTTCCCCAGAGATGTGGTAGATACCCCATCCCTGGAAGTGGTTGTTGGTTTGTTGGTTTTTTTTTCCCCTTGGTAATATCAGTAATTAAAATAATTAAAATCTCTCCAAGCCATCAAAAAAATGATGGACCTTGGCACAGGAATGTGGCCCTGAAACAGAGCCTGGGGGGTTGTCTGCATGAGGAATCAATAAGATGCTGCTTCCTGTGCTCAGTTACCCTGCTCTGGGGTGGCACCTCCCCTCTTTTTGTTATTTACATAATGAATTCTAATATGAATGATTACAAAATATGTAGCAAGGTAACACCCCTAAGGGGGTAACACCCCTAAGGGGGCCTATAAGAAAGATGGGGAAAACCTTAACAGGGCCTGCTGTGATAGTACAAGGAGCAATGGTTTTAAACTGAAAGAGGGGAGATATAGACTAGACATAAGGAAGAAATTTTTTATGCTGAGGGTGGTGAAGCACTGGCACAGGTTCCCCAGAGATGTGGTAGATACCCCATCCCTGGAAATATTCAAGCCCAGGTTGGATGGGGCTCTGAAGCAACCTGATCTAGTGGAAGATATCACTGCTCATTGCAGGGGGGTTGGACTAGGTGGCCTTTAACAGCCCCTTCCAACCCAAACTCTATGAAAGCAGCAGATGCCCAGAGGAGACCTGCACTACAGAACCAGGGGAGATGAGTACAATAGATGCTGAGACAATATCTGGGTGAGAACTATATTCCAACCCTCTGCAAATCTTGACTTGCAAGGAGGTATGGAGAAGGATGAGCAAGACCAAGCAAACTGGAACAGAGGTCTCAAAATGCTGGGAAACTCACATAAACCCTCTGCTGCACTTGGAGGACATCGTACCATGTTGGACATGAGTGCTCAGACTGTCTCTGAAAGCTTTGCCACTTGGCAAAACTCCTCTGGGCTGTGTACGACTGAGAGAGTCCAAAGTTCACAAGACTTACATGACCTGCCTCTACAGCAAAACAAATTCTCTGAGGAAATGCACTAAGAGCTTGAGTTGGCAGCAACAGGCATGCAAGCTAAGAGCACAAATGACAAATCCAGAATTCTGCAGAGAAGCTAGACCTTTGGTAGATAAATATGTTAGTGCCTCCTCAGTACCCATGTTTATACTTGTTCTTCCTACTCTGTCATGGGGTATGGCACCATAATTTTCCCACTCTCAGTGATGGCTGCATTTCACCCCTCCATGAGCCACTGTGCATCAGAGGATCAGGAAATAATGATTAATAGATGTGAAGAGCTGCAAAAGCCCCCAGTTCTGCTTTTGCAGAGGAAGAGGAGGCCCTGGGGAAGACAACCCTGCTCTCCAGCCTGCTCCTGCTTGACGCACCCAACTTCAGATGAATACTCACACTCTGTAGCTCTGGGATGAGCTTCTCTGTAAACTTCTTAAGTTTTGCTGTTGTGTTTAAACATTCCTGGAAAAAAAATGAGAGCAGAGGCTAACATAAGGCATGTCCTGAAAATCCTGCTCTTAGCACTGGCTGTGAAGCCTACAGAACCCAGGCTCCCCTGAGCTCCTGCCTCAAAGTTCATCATGCCTTCAGCAGGCAGCACTTTCGCTTCATCATTGAAAAAAGTCATCCTTAGGAAATGTATTTTAGAAACATTTGGAGGCAGTTAAATTCAGGGAGAGTGCTCGGCACTCTGTCTTCTTTGCATCACAGATTTCTGCTTTTACACTGGCTTATGAAAATGCCAGACTAAAGAGAAGGAAACATACCCTGTTGAGATCCTTGCCTCCGCTGCCTCTGGGATAAGAGGACTTTTGCCAATTTACAGACAGGCCAAGCTGACTGCAAGAATTCAGGTCCTGCAAGTTAAGCCCCCCCCAGGTGCCTCCTACAACCAGTAGAGACAGGCATGCAGGCAGGTTACTGGTCACTCTTACTTGAATTGTGAGCTGCAGTGCTTGATGTGGTTTTGCAGTAGGTCAATCCCTTTCTTGGTTTTGATCTCATTCACTTTAATTAGATACTGAAGGGAAAAAGACACAGGCACTGAATTGGTAGCTAAGGAAGAAATGCTGATCAGTGAAGAACGAACTCTGATGAAAATGAGAAAAGTGCAGCAGTGATGAACTGACTTCAACAACTGGCACACAAACGAGATCAACGTCATCAACCTGCTGACTATGGACAAGAGACACCAGCCACCCCAGATGCACCCACTATAAGCTCCAGATGCAACAATCCAACACCATCTCTCCTGCCCTGAGAGATTGTTAAGACAGACGGAACCCAAAGTCATGGACTAAATGAACTCAATAGACATTTTGGAGGCATGGTCCATGGACTAAGGGAATGGTATCTGCATATACATATCATAGACATTAAAGTGGCACTGATTACTTGGAAAGTGTGAGACCTGAGCATGACATAATCGGTATGGAATAAGGAGTGGATAATGTCCTGGTTTCAGCCAGGATGGAGCTAGTTTTGTCTTCAGCAGCTCCTGTGTTTGGGATTTAGTATGTGAAATATGGTGATAGTACACTGCTGTTGTTCGCTGCTGCTGAACGATCAAGGACATTTTGCAGTTTCCCAAGTTTTGCTAATCTGCAGGTGCAAAAATCTTGGGAGAGGTACAGCAAGAATAGTTGATCTAAACTGACCAAAGAGAGCATTCCATA
>JMFS01017613.1:0-31238 GCA_000699545.1 Podiceps cristatus | reverse complement strand
CCAACCGAAAACATTCTATGATTCTATGAAACCCAACTGCCCTTGATGGCACCATTTCAAAGCAGCAGTCTCGTGTTTTCAAAGGGCTTTCTTCTGTTAATGATGACCAAACCTCTGCAGTGAGGAGTATAGTCTAAACAGACGTGCAACAAATAGAACTTGAACTGAAGGTTGAAACTTCTGCAGCTGAATGTGTTTTGGTGCTACTCTATGTGAAATCCTACATGGGCACTATTTTCATGTCAGATTGTGGTTGTATCTTCTGTGATACGGAGAAGGCTTCAGAGTGACTTGTGGGCTGAGTTTCCTTGTGCTGGTATCATCTAAACCTTCATATTTGTCCTGTACCCTGCAGTTATAGAAAGTAAAAATGGTTGTGCAGAATTAAGATATGAGATAGAAGGAAGCTAGAAAAGAAATAAAGGGATTCATAAAATTTTTATAGAATGTTGAAATATTCATTCCGTTTATATAAATGTGCCATTCAAATTTCTCTCTGGCAAATTTCATATGCCAAGCTATACCTGTCTACAAGTTTAGCTTATAAAGTTTCAGTCTTGGCTACTCCTAACCCAGGTGCTCCAGCACTGTATGAAAGATGTATGATCATTTATAAAATATCATCTTTCTTGTTATACTGACAGAATATCTGCAGCAGATCCTGAACCTCACTGCAGGGGGGTTGGACTAGATGACTGCTAGGGGTCCTTTCCAACCCAAAACATTCTATGATTCTATGTAACTGCCTTTTGTAATGTTTGACATCATACAGACTCGTCCACCATGTTTAGTTCCAACAGAAGAAATATATTCATACTTTGAAAAGAGTTTTAAAAAATGACAAAAAAAAAAAAGTCACCAGAGACAGGCTGTTGGACAAGCCAGGAAGGAAATGGAGCTAGAGGAAGAACCAAATGGCCCACATGTGCACCATCTCCAAGAGATAACCCTTCATGCAAGTGTTTGTGTGTATATGAAAGATAGGATGTGAAGTTTGGAGTAGGAACAGCATTATAATCACCTACTAGGCTTCAGCTGATATGAAGTCCTCTGTAAGAACCGAATTCCCAGTTATGTCCAATCCTCTTTACACTGTTGGAATGACTTAAAGGCTTCTATAGGTAAACAAACCCAGAGTATTTGATCTTAAGTCCACTGAAGTTGGAGAAAGGATTTCCATCAGCATTATTGCTTTGGATTCAGTCCTGAAGTAGAAGATGAAAAGAGAACATGTGCATGGGGAACAGAGATGAACCAAATCCTGCACAAATGTGCATGTGTAACTACAGGGTCATTTCTACCTCTTAGCCTACTTGTAGAAACAAGTTATTAAATTCAGATGATGCTGGACTGCTGACTGTCCGTTCCACCTTTCAGGCAAATGCTGTCCCCAAAGCAGGACATCTGATCTGAAAGCAGTTGCTTTATACTAATATCTGGGGCAGAAAACTGGGGAAGTCAAGGTTGCATTAGCAGACAAGCTGTAGGTTCTTTTTGTGTGAGTAGCAGCATTCATTGTTTGGCTGAAGCAAAAGTCTGGGGACCCTGGCAGCTTAGGCCATCTGAATTTCATGTGTGTTGCTGCACATCTGTTAAAACCCTGGGACTACTGCCAAACGTGCAGCTGAGCACCTCGCTGTGATACACCGGAGCGTGCAAAATAGCCTCTGGTTCCTTGGATGGTCTCTGCTCACATCAGCTCCTTTTTAACCTTGCATATTTGAGCAGAAGATGACAGCTGTAGGACAGGTTTGTAGCTTCGCTGCTGCTTAAGCATTTTCGTGACAGCAGTGTTAGGTGAATGTCACACTCCTATGCCAGCACAAGGCTCTGGCCTCCTGTTTTTGGGGTACGGCTGTCCTGCGCAGCGTACTCTGACGAGCTCCCAGGAACACAGTCTTGTGCGAACTTTTGGCAAATGCAGCTTTCAGTGACGACTGTTTAGTAGGGGGCATGTGGAAGGCGTCAGGTCTTGTAGGTCACCGAACACTGCCAGGATGCAGTAACAAAAAATACTGAAGAAACATATTAGAGATTAACTGCTATGTGCGGTGGATGCCAAAGTGGCTAATTTAACATGCGATTGCACTGTGCTGCTGAGTGGCACTCACTGATGTTTATTACTCCTGCTAGAAGTAATTTACTATTATGAATTTATCCCAGAAAACTTCTCTGTCAAATAAAAGAGCTTTCGTCTTTCTTGTCTTTTGTTTTGTTTTCTTTTTTTTTCTTTTTTTTTCTCCCCCCCCTTTTTTCTTTTCACCAGCTAATTGGCTGCCAGTTGACATTGTTTCTTTGGAACACAAAAGCATGTTTTTAATAGCAAAGATGTTTCAGACACAAGTGTGCTTGACCCTATCCCATACAGATTCAAGTTCCTGTGCAACAAAGCACTCCAAGGCCATCAAATCAGCTGGAATTCATAGATGATGGCACATGGTAATGGTTGTTTACTCTCTTACACAGAAAGTATGTATTTAAATGAAAATTAATTACATTTATCTGAAATTCCTGTAAAGATTCCATCTCACATCCTCGAAGTAGGTACTGAAATAGGAAGGAAATGATCTTGATCTGAAAGCATCCATTGATGTTTCCTGTTCAGAAGAGGATTTATGATGAGCTAAATGGAAATTTCCATGCAGAGGTATGCGTACGCTCTCACTGTCCCTTTGCAGCAGTGGCTCCAGAAGCGGGGTGATTGAAACAGATAACCAGAGCTGGAACACAGGGTGTGTTCAGACGAGTGGCAAACCAATTGCTTGGATGCTGGGGGCAGTGAGGGGAGAACGGGTATATCTTCATAGTCGGGAAAAGTCTTGTTAGCTTAGCACAGGAAGAAAAATCTGCTGAGACAATTGCTTTTATAGGATAAGATTTATAGCTGCAGTGAAGATGCTGATCATATTCTGTACCTGGTTAACAGCCCAAAATGCATCAGCAGAATCAGGTGTATGTGTGGTTAACAGGCTGGGAAACCACAGGAGAAAAAATGTGTGAGACAGGGTGTCTTCTGCTTCTGAGAGCCGAGTTCTTCTTGCACAGTTCAGGACTCTGATTTCTCATCTTTTGCTGTCATTGCTTCAGGGAATATAATCTGATACTGTGCTTTTTAAATTAAATGATATTTTTACTGGATCTATTTTCTCTCTCTCTCTTTTTTTTTTTTTTTTCCTTTTTTCCCCACCTTTCTCAATCCTCTCCTTGGTCTTCCTATGAGATACAAAACAACGCATTGCATAGAACCACGTAATGTCTGATGGTCATCAACCAGTAGTGTTTGTAGGCAACTGCGGAAGATAAATACCCAACCAACTGCTTACCAAGAGGCAGACAGAGACTCATGATAGGGATAAAGCTGCATAGCAGAACAGTCACCTCTGAGGTGCTCATCCACATTCATCCCTTGGATTGCATGTCTGAGAGGGCTATGGGGAGGGAAAGCGGGCTGCTTCAGACTCAGGCCAGTAAGGCATGACTGGCCAGGAGAGACATCTGTTCAGACCAGGAACAGTCCTCCTCCCTCCTCCAGGGAGTTGAAGCTTCTGTTCATTAATGCCAGTTCAAGAACAAAAGTTTCTGTCTCAAATTACAACTATTCCTAGAGGATATTTATGTACTTTGGAATAATTTTGCCAAGTAAGTGTTTACTTTTTCCAAAATCACTAGGAAGACTGTAAGTATGAATGTAGATCTCTGCTTCCAGGAGCAGATTGCTGCATAAGTACGCAAATAAACTCCATACTCCCACATTGCTCCCAGCCTCTCTCCTCTCAGCATACCCAGTCCCACAGGTCCCACAGGTTGAGCCCTGTGGTCACGTGCTGCCTTCTTTTTTTTTTTTTTTTTTTTAATATATTAAAAAAAACCCCAAGCAAAACCCAAAAAGCTGAATAAACCTGATTCTGCACCTTCAACTGCCTGTGTTTCCACCCCCCCCAGAATGACTTTTATATTTGGATCTGTGTTGGGAAGGAAGATTCAAATGGAATGATGTAACCAGCATCCCTGGGGCCAGAACCTCGACTGAAGTTCAGAAAAGCTTGGTGAATGATTTCTTTTTCATGGGAACTTCTTCAACTGTGAGCAGGTGTACATATGTATTAACAGCAGAGGCATCTGTGAATTGTTGGTCAGTGGAGAATAACATGAAAGAAGCATAATTTACTTTTGATGAGTTTCATAGCCTTGTTGATGAGGACAGTGTAGAAAAATACCCAAACTGAGTAAATTCTGTGCCAGGGAGCGTAAGTAAACCAGCAGGCAGTGCAGAATGAAACCACATGTTGTGTTTTAGTTTGCTATTCCTACAGGTTCTGAGAGTTACAACATTTCTGATCCTTGTTCTCTTACTGCAAGTGGATTACGGACATAGGTGGACTAAATAAACACTAAGCAAACAAGCAGGTTTTCTGGATTGACTATATTAGAATTGTTCTGTATCTTTCAGTTTTTAACAGGAAGCCAACGATTTGTTGTCATGCAAACTGCCACTAATGACTTTTGACTGCCAGTGTTAGCATTTATTTGACATATTCCTATTTTGTTCAGGGCTATTTATTGGCCTGTGTACTCTCAACCAATAATTAGTGAAGCAGAACTTTTCAGAAACAGGTTGTCCTTTGTGTTACGCTCTGTAAATGTCAGTGGTAGAGCTCTTCAAGAAATCGTGTGTTATGCTGTGCCTTAGTGCAGAGTTAAGAACAAGGACTGATGTGTGAATTCAGAGTGGTTGAAGGCTTGGATCTTAAGAAGCAAAAAAGGCTGCTTTTACAGCAACGTTGAATCAGTGCTCTCGTACTCTTACAGTATCTTTGTTTTTCAGTGCTAGGAGGAAAAACAACTAACTGCAAAAAGCACTGGAAATCAAAGACTAACATCTTTATTAGCTATTTCGTAATTCTTAACTGTGTTAAACAATTTTTATTATACACTTGCAATTTATGTTAAACAAATTAAAGTATTTAACGTAGCTAGGGGAAGTTCATAAGAACTAGACTATGAATTTAATTTCCTGACTGACAGTCAAGGTGTCAACAGAGAGAAGTTGGCAATTCCAAAGGAGCTGTTTCTGGACACTTAATTCAGAAGTCAAAAACAGTATAAGCAGATGACATGAATATTTTTCTATTCATGATACTTCTTAAACTAGCAACTGTTCCGCATATGATACTAAACAGCATGTTATAATTCTGACATCACAGTTAAAAAATTGGTCTTTGTTTATTCAGGAGTGAATTTTTCCCAGGGTTGAACTTCTTTGTAGTTTTATTCTCATAAGAAATAATCAGTTGCTTTCTGATTTAGAATGGAATCAGTTTTGGAGTGACAGAACTTCACATTAAATTTAAGTTTTGAGCTCCCTACAAGTTTGTAAATGTGCCATCAAACTTCTGTACAAGCTGTCATATTGGCCTGCAGAAGGTATTGATGGTAGTTTTCATGGTAACAAATCATTAATAGATCTTCTATTTTCTGGACTTGTAATAGTTTTTAATTGCAAATGTCTTTAAATTTTGGTCCAATCTAAAAAAGAAAAGGAATGGGGAAAAGCCCCAGCCCCTATTATTTCTGTTTTTAAAGAGGAGCAAACGAAACTATAATTAACACTCAAAAAGACAGAACAGCTCTCAAGGGAGCTTAGGTAACTTCAATCATCAACTTTAATCACAATGCAGTTGCTGACCTGGAAGTCTTGATTGTTTTGCATATGGACCTTTCTGTTATTTTTCAAAAGAATGAAAAACTGATAGCTTTGGATTTTTAAAATGTGGTTTGCAAACAAAGGTAGTCTATACTCTTTCTGCTTGGTTATTGTGAAGGTACTCTTTGTCTTTATGCATATATTCTAGCAGATATGTAGCTTAATAAACCCTTGTTCAGATTCTTCATCATCTGTTGTTCTTAAATTTTAATATTTTTCTTAACAACAGTAAATACCACTTGACAGATTTATTATTTACAAGTAGATCTTTTATCCATAATTTGTGCCAAATTGCACCTGGATAGAAATTGGAATTGAGTTTACATGTGTCAGTCACATGTTTGAATACAATGTATTAGTTAAAAGTATTTTAAGCTACAGAAAATGTTCTGGTTAGATATATTTTTTTTAAAAAAAGAGTTTATTAAAAATACATTTTGTTTAAAATTCCACTTCATACAGCAAAGAAAGTACTGCAGGCGGCTGCTGCCAAAGGAAATATTAATTGCGATTGAAGAATTGAAAGCTTGTTTCCCATTGCAGTGATTGGGTTTTAGACGCTGGCTAAAGGGGAAAATATGTTTCTAATAGGATTTTCAAAGGTGTATAATCAGTTTAGATGCCTAGTTCCCATGAAATCCCTTCAAAAGCTTTTTCAATTGATATTTGACTATTCCTGCCAGCCCAGTCAATTTGCATGCAGAAACATGGTAGATAAATGCCCGTCACAAACAAGCAGCCAACCCTCAGAGGCTAAGATGATGCTTATTTGGAGGCAAAGGTGGATGCAGGCATGGCCGACATGCAGAAACAGCTCAACAGACACTTGTGAAGCTGATGTGGAGTGAAAACTGAAGTGTTGAAGTAATGAATGACATCCTGGGTATGTTTATAAGACAAACAGCAAATGTGGCGAGGGATGCTCTGGAGATACGAACACAAAGGCAGGCACCTGTTCTGTTCTAAAAGGTTGAGTGAGAAAGCAGTCTTGCATGAGAGAGAGGAGGACAAGTTCGGAGGAGTTCTGGCTTTATCCTAATGTTCTCTTTCCCAGACAGAGGGAGAGGATTGGAAATGGGTGAAATGTGGTAGCCCAGATGGCACGTACGTCCTGTGGATGTACGCTTCTGAGAATACCTGGCTCCAAGTGATATTTGAAAAGATCCTGAAAAAACTATGGTCCTTCTTCTGATACTGCCCCTCCTCTTCACTTTGCCATCTTCTTTCTTCCAGAGTCAGATATCGCAGACTTCGATGGCAGAAGTTCACTCCTCTACAGGTTCAATCAGAAGCTTATGAGCACATTCAAAGATGTCGTTTCCTTGAAGTTCAAGAGCATGCAGGGGGATGGAGTCTTGTTCCATGGAGAAGGACAGCGTGGAGACTACATTACCTTGGAACTGCAGAAAGGGAAGCTCTCCTTGCACATCAACCTGGGTAAGGGTAATTAGGGTTATTGGTTCACATATTATTGTAACAAGGATTGTCTTGGTTTGCTTTTTTTTTTTTTTTAATGTTTACATTAGGTAGTATCTAGAAACTCCAGGCGAGATCAGCAAAAAATGCTGTGTGCTTCATACATTTCATGACTTCAATACTGGTAAGAGAAGGTGGGAGGGGAAGCAAGAGAGAATAGACTTGGCTGATGTCATGCAGGACAAGATAGCTGAGCAAAGAGTCTCGGCTCTTCTAACTAGTGCCGACCAAGGCTGAGCTGCTCAATGACTACTTACTGAAGTTTTGACCTTTGCTCGGTGTTGCTTTCAAGCAGTGATTATAAAAAAAAGTTCTGTTTCTTCCCCTTCCTCCTTTTCTATTTTTATTGTTATTATTTTTAGGAATAGCCTTCCCACGAAGTTTAGTTTGGAGTGCGAAAGCTTTATTTTTTGTTTGTGTTTTATTTCTTCCATTATGTGATCGGAACTGAGCTGAGAATACAGAATTTAAATTAAAACATTTTGGCCAAAACATTGTGCACACTGGTATTGCTTTGCTTTTGAATATTGTTCCAGTTGAAAACTGTGAATATCTGGAATTCCATCAGTCTGTGATCATGTTGAATCTGAGGGACAGAGGAAAGGCTGACTTAATTCCTTTCTGTAGGGGGATGCTTGCTTTTTCCTGGTGAATACACTAAAGTGCTTTAATTATGGCAGGAGCTACTGCAGTAGGAATGGTCATTCCCCCTCTCCCGGCCTTATTGCAAAATCTTCGTTAGCTTCATCTGTTGGTGATGCATGGTACTGGCCTCAGCAGTCCCTGCTGACTCACGTTTCTTACACTGAGGGGGCTGAGTTGGGCAGAAGTTTCCATGCCCGCCTTGCTCTATTTTGGTCAGCACGGGAGCTGCACTTGCCCTGTTCGGGTATTGAGCTTGGTCTGAAAGCCCCAGTGGCCCATCCGGATGGAAAGCAGAAACAAACCCCCTCCCTCTGTTAACCATGAGGGTGTGGGCAAGGAGGGGAGGGAATTAAGGTCAGAGTGTTTCACTGCCACTCTCAATGTTTACAGCTTTGATGAATAAAGTAATTGGAGCCATTCGCAGTTCATGTATGTGGTGCTTAGACTGCCAAGGCTGGTTTAATAAAAATGGGAGATGTAGCATCTCAATGTATAGTATTAGCAGGGGCAGATCAGAGCCAAGCAATTCCAGGACACTTTGGGAAGTTTGTCTAGAGCAAATAAAGCAGACAACAGTGACATATCTCAGTCCCCTGTTTATAACCTGGGGAATTAAAAGAAATCATAAACTAGTGGGAGCAAACTGGAGGTACTAAAACAGAATTCATAGATAATTCTTTCTGCATTTTTCCCCTTGTGCTTACTTGTGTTTGTTTTAAATGTCAGTAACAATTTTCCACAGCTCTTGGATTTTGTTTTTACATAAGCTCATTAGTTGTTTAGTCTCCAACTAGTATTTTCTTTCATTCATTTTATTTATTTAGTTCATCAAGGAATCGAAATGATAATGCAGCATTTTTCTGAGTTGGTATTTGGATGTTACTTGGACTCAATAGCTACATCCCGAGCCTCTGAATGTGGGATTCTCTGACTCCATTGATTTATCCTCTTACAAATGTTTCATACCAGGATAAGAATATAGTATAGTTAAATATATTATGTTACTTTTTCCAGCTGAGATGCTGTTGTGAATACACAGTCTGAGATAAGAGGTTGTTTGGTTTTTTTTGTCTTTCAGCAGTAGCCCCAAAGGTACAAATTTTAGCTATTTGAAGTGCTCTGTGTGCATTCATATGTTATGGGCAAGGGTACTGATATTTGCTCTTGAACCTGCTTGCATCTTGTCTGACAGTTTTGGAGCATGTGTTCTCTCTGTTCTACTGGAATACGATGCATTCATATGTTATGGGCAAGGGTACTGATGTTTGCTCTTGAACCTGCTTGCATCTTGCCTGGCAGTTTTGGAGCATGTGTTCTCTTTGTTCTACTGGAATATGAAAAAAAAAAAGGACATACACTGCCTTTAACTGAGAGGCTCTAAAGTGTTCAGATGTGTAGACAGCTGGAAAACAGAAGAGTGCTTGAAATCACCAGGGTTGGGGCCTAAGTATTTTCATGACTCAATCTAAACTTTTGGAGATTTAGGCCAAGTTTAAGTATCTTTTTAGCTAAGCAAAACACTTGTGTTTGTGTTGCTTCACTGACTTGTGGCTTTTTTTTTTTTTCTGAAAATGGACAAGTGCAATTTTCATGTTAAAATACAAAAAGCACAAAGTTGAAACTGAAGTGTCGGGAGTGGTCCGTTAATGTGAATAGATAAGAAATTTTTGTGCAACCTGAAGGAGTCTCTGAAAACACGAGGGCCTCGAATGCACGGCAGCACCGAGGGCACAGGCAGAGCGGCAGTCCCCCGCGCGCAGCAGTGTGTGGGCGCAGCATCAGGAAAACCTCCTGGTTATCTCTAGGATTTCAAGGGGGGAAAATGTGTGTATGTGTACACATGCGTATACACATGTATATGAAGAAGAGGCCCAAAGAATCTGAGGCAAGCTTTGTCAAGGGTCTGTTCCTGGTGGGCAGAGCTCCAGTTTGTGTCTAGGAGTGTTGCTCTGTGCTCCCCTTGAGTCCCCTTGCTTCAGTTCAGGGCCTGGACGTAACTGGTGTCTTCTGCCCGTCTCTGCCCCTCCAGGGGACTCCAACCTGCACTTCAGTAACAGCCACACGTCCGTCACCCTGGGCAGCCTCCTGGATGACCAGCACTGGCACTCCGTTCTCATAGAGCGCTTCAACAAGCAAGTGAACTTCACGGTGGACAAGCACACCCAGCATTTCCGAACGAAGGGGGATTCAGATCACTTGGATATTGATTATGAGGTGTGTGAAGCCCTTTAGGTTATAACCTGGGAGATGAGGCTGAATTGTTATAAAATGAATGTGGTGGAAAACAACTACCCTATGAGCTGCTTCTTTACAGTAAAAATTTTTTCTTTATTTAATATTTCCTTCCCAGAGAGCTCCTTTCATATTTAATAAACATACACTTTGTAAGTGCAACTCTATATACAACAGTCTCAGAAAATGGCCAGTCTCTGCGTGAATATGCGTTGGATTGTCCTTACACTTTAAACTATGGTGGACCTTGGGCTAAACTAAAAGGTATAACCTGTGTTCTAGCCAGATCTTCAAGGAGCAACTGCACTTATCTGTAGGTGTCGTCATCTCCAATGTGATTTTAATGGGATCATTGTGCACCATCCCTGCATCCGATTGACATGACCATGTGGATGCCAGCTCTGAGTTGTGCCTCTATTCAGCCACCACCTGCTCGGATTACAGCTCTCCACATGGAGCTGAGAACTAGGAATGGAAGACAGCATGGCTGTCAAGACAGCTCTGACCCAGGTCCCTTCACATCTGTGGTCGTGATGCTGAGCATCCTGGTCTAGGGAGCGAGAGCAGCTCAGCCAAGGAAGGACTGAGCAGAGGAAACACCCTGCCTGCCTGCAAAACCCAAGGCTGGTGTGCTGCCCTGCGATGAGGCCAAGGTGTGGCAGAGTGCAGTTTGTGTCACCCCAGCAGTTCAGTGCTTATGGCTGATAGTCAGTAAAAAGTACTTAAAAAACCCTTTATATATCATTGTATCTATACGCAAGCCAGTTCCTCGTTTGTTTTCCCCCTACCAGTGCGTGCTTGCTTGCAGATTACCCATGCTCATTTTTATCCTCACACGCTTCTCTACCGAGTCTTGCTAGCCCACGAGGCGCAGGGTCGTGTTTGCACAGTCAGAGCCATCGCTCTGGACGCGGTGAGCCGACATGGTTCATTGCTTAAGAGGCCACAAGTTTCCCCTCTGCACATTGGATTCATTTCTCTAGAAAGGATCAATTCCCACCACACCCAAGGGACAAAAGCAGATGGCTCGGCAGTGGCAGGTGCCTGCTCTGTGCTCCTCTTGTGCTCCAGCTGAATTTCCCTCCTTTGCGTTTCACAAAACAGAGTCTAAAGAGTGGTACCCTGACACTGTTCAGAATTCTTCTGCACCAAATCTTGAGCATGTTTAGTAGGGAAATAGGAGAGAGTTCCCAACCCTTTGGGCAGTGAGATTCTGGAACAGCTTCAGACTGAACTGGCAAGGGCCAAAGCTGTAACTGCTTTTAAGATGAAGTTGTGAAAAGCCAAACGATTGAGTCATCAGCTTTGCTAATTTCAAAGTAATAAAATCCCTTGCTTCCTGCTACAAGGTTGATGCCAATTAGGGAAAACTCAGGCTCCAATGTAATTTGCAGACATTTTTCCAGATGTTCCAAAACAGGGAGCACAGTAGAGATCTACAGCTGGTGCAAATCAGCATCACGCTGACCTCTGTGGCACTCGGTCCTGGCCCCTGGTGCTTAGTTTTTCCCACAGTGTGTTTTCTTTCCTTTTGCAATGAGACGATCTTTCAATCAAACTTTACAGCCGTACAGTCTACTGAAAGTTCATCTCAGCACACTTTGGGGATTAAAGGCCTTACTGAGAGTAATAAAACTATTAGTTTGGTAATTAAAATTATTACCAATCACAAAGGAAACTGTTTTCTTAATAGTGCAGTGGCATAATTGATATTGATTTTTCTTCTGGTTTTGAAACTTGGTACAGAGTCCCTAAAGCAGGAGACTTATAGAATAGAACATTAAAGACGGAAAGTCTGGTGTTTTAAGGTAGAACTAATGATTCTTACTGGAAAAAAACATTGCTACTGCATAAGCTTTCATGCCAATAACAAACCTGCAAGTGATGTAAAGTAGCAGTCTGTTCACTCTTTATTTCTCTGAAGTGATCAATTAATACAACTGAGGTACAAGTTCATTAAGGACTTGTTTTCATAGAAGTGCTTTCAAGGTTATCCAGGGAGGTTTCATTTGCTTATGTATTCCAGCTTGTTAGGTGGAGTGGGAGGAAAAATAACTCCCAGATTTCCCTTTATTTTTTGTAATAATGAGCTGAGGTGAACCCTTAGGAGTAGTGACAGAGGAACAAGGCTGACCAGGTTCCAGCAGCCGTCAGCGTGGCAGCGGTGCCGCGCAGCGGTGCGTGCCCTCGCTGCAGTGGATGCAGCAGGATGGCGGCACAGCTCCCGATGTGCTGGACGCAGTGAAATGTGGCGGCTGCAGGGTCCCCGCCTGCACCGTATCGCTCGCGATGCTGCTGGCTGCAACGGGAAAAATGAATAAAAGCCCCGTGGTACCGCCAGTAAGGCTTTGCCAAAAAGGCCACTGAAGCTTTGTCATCTGAAAAAAAAATGAAAATAGGATTATCAGAAGTTTTTGGGGTTGTGGAGTTTTGTTTTGTTTTGTTTTTTTCCTTAGGAATCTAAAATCATGATACTCCAAGGAGTTCGGAAGCTTTATTTTCTTAGGCTCTTTGTCCTCCCAGGGCTTTCAGCCCTCCAGATCAGTGACAAGCTGTAATCTGCACAATACAAATGTTTTCCATTATTTAGACAACAGCACAGCAGAAGTTTTGTTTAAATGTATAACCTGCAGAACTTCTCCATTACACTGCTGAGTCCCAAATACCACCTGCGAGTATTGTAAAGGCTGAACCATAGAGAAATTTAGGGAAAAGGATTGCAAGGTGCAAATGGGGTAGTTTGTGTGTGTGATACTACCTTCCCCGGGCTGAAACCGCAACTGTTTAGATATGTGCTTGGTGGAAAGGGGTGACTCCAGCTCGCAGGAAAACCCAGTCCTCTGTGGGCAGAAAGTTTATTCCCCCATTGCTCGTCGGTTCCCGGCCACCGCGGTCTGCTGCTGGGTGGCAGCCGCCTGGCCAGTGGGACCTGTGGGCTGGAGGGCATCTGTGCGTTACCCTGTGCCTTGGGTGTTCCTGGGCGGGGGGCTGGGGATGCGAGGTTGATGAAGTGGTGTGTCAAGGCACTTAAAAGCTGTTTCCAAACTAGCGAGCTGTCTGCGTGGCAGCAGCATCCCTCCGACAGCTGTAACGCTGCCCGGCCTGTAATTCCCCTGTGGGGCAGCCAGGCCCTGCTTCCTGCTCCCCAACAATGCTGGTAAGGTGACTTGGTTCCTAGGTGATATCCCGGCTGGCTGCATGGAGTGGGGCTCTCCCCTCTCGCTTTTGGGGTGATAACTAAATACTGTTCTTATTCTTTCCAAAAGCTCAGTTTCGGAGGGATTCCCGTCCCGGGAAAACCAGGAACCTTTCAGAGGAAAAATTTCCACGGGTGCATTGAGAACCTTTATTACAACGGAGTCAATATAATTGACCTGGCAAAAAGGCGCAAACCTCAGATCTATACTGTGGTAAGAGACGATAATGTCTACTTTCCTTCTTTACTTCCATGCTGTTGGTGCTGCCGGCTGCGCTTAAAGAATGGAGCTCAGATTTAGATAGCTATGGGCATAATTAGCTAGTTAAAATGATATTGCTGAGGCTACCACCAGCCAGCACTGACTGCTGCGGTGACAATTATTGAAAGAGGTATGTGGAAATTAATAATTTTTTCTGACATTCCATTTGTATTAGAATTTGTTTGGAGAAACTTTTTAATTCCTTTTCCAGTAATAAAGTGTGGGTGTTTTGATGGCATGGTAGAAATCAGAGACTTTTTTTTTCTGATTAACACAGATAAAATCTTACTTTCTGAGCCATTCCCCATCACTGTTGTGGAGTACAGTAATAGCAAAATTTTATTTTGCTATGTAAGTTGGTGGTATAGAGAAGAGTAAATGTTTCTTTTATTATTGGAAATGTTTTCCTTTGTGCTGCTGATTAAGTGCAGTGTATTGGCAGTTCTGAGAACCATTGACCTGGTACTAGTGTCTCTAAATGTAGGATGGTAGAGGTAAAGCAAAAGGACCTATGGTTTATCCAGCCTGGTAACATAAAACATACACATAACTTCACATCTAATAATGTCCAGAAGTATCATTATCTTTAAATATATAATGAGCAATTTAAGGAACATTTTATTTTGTAAGAAGAGGGATCAGTACACTCCCATGCAGCCTTGACAAACTGTAAATAATTCAGCTCTTTGTTTAGCTTGTCCCTCAGTCCTGCACCATGCTTTGATACCTGCCTTTTGGCTAACACTTTGTCTTTAGAGAACATGGAGGTGAAACTGCTTCTGCCTCTCGTGGCATCTTCTAGTTTGTATTAATGTGTATAAACAGACTGAAGCTACAACAAAGCAAGCCAGAAGACCACAAGAAGTCCTTCTTTCCCTCACTTTCCCTGCCTAGGGCAAGGCTGAACACGCAGGGAAATGGAAAATGGAAAGGTGATGGGTGAGAAGTCCTGCACTGTGTTGCTGTCAGTCAAGACTGCCTCGAGGATGCTTCCCTAGCTTGGGACTGAGAGTCTTTCCTTTAATAACCTCAAGTTTGATTGCTCTGGCTCAGGACTCTAAGGCACAAATCTTATGAACTATGTTAAATTACTCTTCCCCTCAGCTTACTTTCTAAGGGGAGGAAAGAACCCTGATCTGCTTCGTGGGTCATTAAACAGCTGGTTGTTTTGCCAGCTGGGTAATACAGAGGCCTTCCTAAAGGGGAGAAGAAAAACTTTGTAATGTGCTTTTTCTCTGAATGGTGTTGTCTGGATATAATATGGCCCCAAGCAATGAAACTCTGTTATCACAATACTTGATTCAGCCAATGCTAGATTAAAGGTATAGAAATCCTACTCCTTTTGTCAATTTAAGGTAGATGAGATGTGCCCCATCCTTCAATCTCCCTCACAGAAGTGATAACTTTAATGCAATAGTTTTCAATGGCTGGCTGCTGTACTGCATTTTGCAAGAGTTAGGAGCTGCTGCTCGGTGCTGTCTGTGACACTTGTGTATGTAAAGTGGACGGTTGCCACACTCACAACGCCTCATATCTTAGATCAACATCCTTCTATAGGAAACAGTCCCCGTAAGTCGGTTGTTTACCAACATCCTTTCCATCACAGCTGTTTATCCCCTCTAGCAATTCTCAGTTACTTCCAGCATTCCAGGCTGATCTCCCTCTCCATCTTCCTGCTCATCCCGACTGCTTAGCAATTCACTTACTCAAATTAAAATAACTTGTTCGTGCTAAAAGTAGTCTTTTGCCTGCCAGACTTCCTTTGCACGAAATGCTTTTACGCAAAGTTCATTGAGGTTTTCAAGCAACAATCCATATCCCCAGGGAGCTGCCAGGTTCTCTGCTTCTTGTCTTTGTAGCTGCTAAAGTTGTCTGGAGTGGAAATGCGCTGAAAGGGAACAGCACAGAAGAATAATTAAGCATAGCAAGGACTCGGAATCACACTTCTTTCAACAACATGTTGTCTATCTGTGTTCCCTCCCCCGGAGCTGGAGATCACCGGGGATGGTTCTGTGTTGTTAGTCTCCAAAATACCTTTGTCTCCTAACAAAAGATATTGGAGGACAAACCAGATAGCTTGGGATGAGAAAGCCATTAATGCTCAAAGACATTAGTTTTTACCTCCAAAGCAGAGGCAGACTTCAACACTCACTTTCTGTTTCATTCCCTGTGCCTTTGTGAAGGCTGACCATCACTGAGCCAAACTTGTGGGTTTTCATACCCATCAACTTCATTTATGTTTTTTTTTTTTTTCCTGTTGACATCTTTCACACAAGCAGGAGAATGATGCCACAGCTTTGGAGGTATAGATTTCCTCTTATGAAAGAGTTCTTTATCCATATAAATAATGGTCCCAAATCAGCTGCATTTAAAGTCAGGGGAAGAAACTACAGGTTGTCAATAACAGAGTCCTGTACTATCTATCGTGCTCTTGGGTGGTGGCTGTGATTATCATTCTGCCTGTTCTTTTCTGTAACTCATTTGCAGTTGCCAGACTTGCAATAAATCCCCTTGAGAAGACATCTCAAGATAACGAGGCAGCCTGTCTCTTTGAACTGGAACTCGCCTTCAGAATTCCATTTTTATATTGCCTGATACTTAACCTCTCTACGTGGTAGCCCTATCTATTTGAACAGGCCATCTATCTTCTCTCTGGGGTTTCTTCTGTCCCTGATGGCATGTTGTGGGTTTTTTTGTTGGTGTGTAGTGTTGGTTATTTTTTGGTTTGTTTTGGTGGGTTTTGGTTTGTTTGGGTTTTTTCCCCTCTCTAGGTCATTGAGTGTGGTGAAGTGATAGAGGATCTTTTATTTGCTCTTCAAAGTCATTACTGGTTTTAATTGCAAGATGTTATGAGAAGTCAGATTTCTGTAATTAACACTGTCATGGTTGTAGGGCTGAACCCTTGGGAAACCTCTGCAAATAAT
Organism: Podiceps cristatus; assembly: GCA_000699545.1. Classification (NCBI taxonomy): domain Eukaryota; kingdom Metazoa; phylum Chordata; class Aves; order Podicipediformes; family Podicipedidae; genus Podiceps; species Podiceps cristatus. The sequence goes on along the minus strand of JMFS01017613.1, from coordinate 14,799 downwards.
AATCTAAAGATCTGCCCTATTTACTAGCTGTTTTCTCAGCACAAAGGAAATGCAGACTGCCCATTATGACAAATCATACAGCAGTTACTTGCGCTTCCTGGGCGAGTAGTTAGGGGCAGGAAAAATACACCGTTAGAAGCCACGTTTACAATAAGGGGAAGGGGAATTGTCCTTCACAGAAGGATATTTGACCTGTCAATATCTGGGATGGTGAAATCCTCGTTGAAGGATTTTGTGCTTGTTAAGAGTGTACGTAAATGCAGGAGGAGATGGGACATGTTCAAGAAAGAGAAATCCATTGAGAATTACTAAATATGTCTGGCTGAGGGAGTAGTTAAGAGAGAAATAGCTATAGCATCCTGAAAATAGCTATAGTATCCTGTTCACCAGTGTTACCTGCTGCTGGGGTTAGAAGCTTTAGAAACTGCTCTAATGTAATCTATGGACAGGGTCTTAAGTCTTTTCATGTGTCACTGATTTGCAATGCCAAAATAAGCTGTCTAGCTGAAGCAAAGGAATGAAGAGGTCATGGAAATATGCCGTGTTTGATCTTCCCGATACTTCACCGTATGGACTCACTGAAACTGAGGAAAACCCTATTCCCCTTTCCCTTCCATTACTTTCAGCTAATAGGAATTGGAGTTGTGTTTTAATTTAGCAAAGCAAACCCTGCACTAACTTGAGAGGAGTGTGAGATGTTTGTAAGGCAGGAGTTGTCAGCCCTCAGATAAGCTTGAATTTCTACGTCGGCCTGCCATGTTGAATCTGGGAGTGACAGTTGAGCACAGCAAGGGATGTGGTGACATGTAAATGCATCACCGTAGTGCCTCAGGGAAATAACCAATTGCCAGCATAAAAGAGCAAGGAAAGATACCTAGTGACAGGAGAATGTAAACTAATATTTCATTCCCTTTATAGAGAATCCAAACATGCTATTTTATTAAGCTGATTTGAGATACCTTCATCTTGAGAAGAATTTACTTGTCTACGTACGTCTCGTTCTACCAAAGTGCTATTGCAAGTGTTGATGTATCTGTGAATATCAGGCTGGTGATTTATGAACACCCCTACTAGGGTTTGGAGAACCAGGAGTTAGATATATCTTCTATTTTTCTTAAAAGTTTGGGTTGGGTGTTTGTTGTTTTTTTTTTTTTTTTTGTACTGCAGTCAGACTGTAGGAACCATAAATAAAAAATGTTGGAAATATTTAGTGACGCTTTTCATAACTTCCTATAGGACTAAGTTGAATTTATTTAAAAAAAAAAAAAAAAGTTTTATCCAATTATTTAATGAAAGCATGAGTCAGGCATGCACATTAAAAAGAGAACTGAATTTGCTGTTCTTTAGATAAGACAGGTGAACTCAGATTCCAGAAATATTTGGTTCCTTTAAAAAGAGCTTTTTAGGGTTTTTTGTTTTTCTATCTTCCTGTCTGCTCTCTGGGTCTTCAGATGACTCTGCTTCACATCCTATCTGCAGTGTGGAATAGTAAGAAAGTCTATATAAATAGTATTAATTTTAAGATCCCATTTTATTGTTGCTGAATGATATAACAGGATTATTTTGAAAGTGCGTCACCTCAATCAAGGTCTTGAAATAAAGCCTATTTAAATGATAGGCCTATGCAACCTGCTCTAGATGAACCTCCTCTAACAGGGGGTTGGACTAGACGATCTCCAGAGGTCTCTTCCAACCCCTACCGTGCTGTGATTCTGTGACAGTTTTCCCATTAATTTCAGTTGGCTTTATCTACAGTTCTGAAAACTTTCAGTCTGTAATTATTTAATCCAGCATGTAGCTGCAATAATAAACTTTCCTTTTCTTGATATGAAAATTTCTTTGTGTTAGGATTTTGATAGTTGAGATGGCCGCAAATGAAACAAGTTTTTCAGGGAGGGAGGCTGTATTTTTTGTAAGACTAGTTGACATATACAGAAAAAAATGACACCTGTTTGAGCAAACAGGGCCTTTTTGAGACTCACCAACCTTCAGCAAATTACAGGTTAGAAACAATTGTTCAGAGTTTAATTTATTGCATTATCTGGGTAGTCAAATTGAGTGAATAGGGCAGTTAGTACCTGCTGAGCAGAGGAGGATGTTTCAATGCAGGAGGTGATAAGGCTGTTAGTCCCTGTAGGAGAGCAAGAGAGATGGCTAATTATTGTCATAGTAGTTAGGAGGGAATAAGGAAAATGGGGAAGAATACAATTTGCTGTAAAGCCAAGGCTTAAATGTCTTTTCTTAAGGTCTTATTCCAATTGCTAAGGCCCTGGGAACTGCTTGGTACTTGGCTGCCCAACATAACTGAAGCTGACCCCCTGTCCTGGTCTCAGCCAGGACAGCACTACTTTTGCCTTCAGCAGCTCCTGTGTTTTGGATTTAGTGTGTGAAACAAGGTGACAGCACGCTGCCGTTGTTCATTGCTGCTGAACGATCAAGGACATTTTGCAGTTCCCCAAGCTCTGCTGATGTGCAGGTGCAAAACCCTGGGAGGGGCACAGCCAGAATAGTTGATCCAAACTGGCCAAAGAGAGTGTTCCATCCCATAGACGGCATGGCCGGGGTAAGGGAGGGTCAGTCATTGTTCTCGGGTTCTGGTTCCTCCTTTGGTTTGCTTTCTGTTCATAATAATAAATAAAGAGCTGATAAGCTTTCTTTGCACTTTTCTATTTTGAGTTTGATGTGGCTCTGTTTTCATAATAATAATAAAAAAACAACCCTCCTTGCTGCTGTATTTTGTTCCAGGTAATAAAACGTAATAAGCTGTAGATCAGTTTACCCTGAACTGGAACAAAAATTGGCTTGGATTGTGCCATTTCGCCAGTTTGATATAAGACATCTATCTTACTTCTGGCAAGGTCAATTTGAAAGTCTGGATTCGTTCCTGCTTGTTGTTCAAAGTGGGGGAAATATTAAGTAGTCTATATTTTGTTTGTGTTTCCTCCTGTACTCTCTTTTTTTTTTTTTTTTTTTTTTTTTTTATTCCCCTGTCTCTCTGATGGAAATGATGTATGATTTTTCCAAATTAGCTCTATATTTTCTTCCATCTTTTGCCAGCAGCTTTTAGCTATGGTACCATATAATGAAACAATAACATACGGTTACTATGGGCATAAAAATGGTAAAATCCTTTGTTCCACTTCTGTCCAGTGACATAGTCAGCTTAGGAGTTTGAAATAAAGAACATCCAGAAGTGTCTAGCCCAGCATCACATTCCCTATTCTGTCATGGTTGCAATGTTTCAGTTTATTGGAAGCTTTCTTTTTTGTTAAATGATACTTTTTCTACATAGGAACATCATCTTAATGTAAACAACTTAAGTCAATATGATAAACAATTAGCCTTTTATTGACATAGGTGATACCTAGAGGGAGTGAAGATAGCACAGTTCTCTATCTCAGGGGTGATTATCACAAGAATGAAACTCAGATGAGGTAAGATTACAGATTTCCATCATGAAATTTTGCTCAGAGAAAGAGAAACCCACGTCAGTATAGGAACTTCTCTTAAAATTTGAGCCTTTCTCTTGGGATGGACGAGTTGCTCAGTCAGTGAACTAGTCTTAACTGAAGTAACACCATGCGTCTTGGTGCTCCCGATCCTGTTTGAGGACCAGTTTGCACCAGTATGTCAGTAGGCTGGAGTTGGTATCTCACTTCGATTTGCTTTTCATTCAGTGCTTAGTAATGTCGTGATTTGAGAAGCACTTTCAGACTATGTGGGTCTTCTGACCATCTGTTCTGTTCGAGATGATCAATTTAAAAACAGGATCTGAAAGGACCTCCCGCGTTTTTAAAATCCAGTTGCTCATAGCTGAATGACAATCTTTCATCTTACCCTTTTAAAACTGCATCAGAGGTCCCCTTTTTCCTCTGTTACTCTCTTTACAAATTCATCTGCAACCTCAGTCTCTTCACAGCTAGAAATAGTCCTCCGATTTCCAAGCTGGAGATATTCTTGCTAGTTTACTCACATTTGTATCTCAGCCAGGCCTTGTATTTTAGCCCCCTTACCTGTCATATGAAAGCTTCCTTTCTAATCCACTGCAGAAAACCAAGATATCCTTTTTATTGGTTAGTATCCATAGAGTGATTAATGAGGAAAGTAAGTGCCCATTTGATGATGTAACCTTCAGGTAGAATGAGAGCTGCGAAATACTCATTTATTGTGCTTCCTGCTCAAGCTGTGATCTTGGCTTGTATCCTTTGGTAGGCTAAATGTTGAGGATTTCAGTTCAGCTGTCACTGTGAATAAGTTCCCAAATACATACTACTTTTGATTAGTATTCTGTGAGAGCGAGGGGGATGTATAAGAAACTTGTCATTAGTTGCCCTGACTGTGGTGTTGTAGCAGTCTTCTGTCTTCATTCAACAGTACATAATACTACATGAAGAAAGGCCAGAAAAGACTGAAATGATTCATTAAAGTTATACAGGTTTTATTGAAGTCCCATAGAAGTCACTGGAAAGGCTCGAGTCAGTTTTGGATGGGGCTTACGGCTCTGGGGATCTTCTGTATAATCCACTTTATCCTTATCACTTAGCAACTGTGTTCTTCCATTCTCTTTGTAATAAGAAAGGCTCTGATTCTTCCTTAAAATGCTGTAATATGCTGTCACCTGTTCATTCAGCATCTTGAGCAAGAACCACCTCTGTGACCACACTCCGCCTGCAGAAATCTGCGTGCTTGCACTCTTGTCTTGAGACAAGTGTCATGGCAGCCGGTGAACAAACTGCAGGTATCTCCCATTCCATTTCTAGGTTCAGAAGGTTCCCTTTGTAAGAACAGTAAGAACTCTTTAGGAACGTTTTCGCTGCTTATTAGAGGAGTCATTAATCAGTCTGGAGATGATGGACTTGATGGAATTCCCTAAGGCCACATGATAGCTGGAGTTTCCAGCAGCTGGATAGATCTAAGTGTCTCCTTTATTTTCTCTCGGGATTAGACTCTTCTTATCCCATTTCCTAGCCAATGAGCTTTTACTTTTCAGTTAAACTGAATTCAATTATAAAATCAAGTGCCTACCAGAAGTCTTGCGTGTACCCTGGAGAATTCCAGAACTCCTGCTAAATTAAGCAAAATGCTCCTGATCAGATGCAGGTTTAGGGAGAGCTGTTTACTTTTCTGACTTAGACCTGCTGCAATGGTTTGTTTGAGAATGATATTCAGGGCAAATTTAACAGTTTTTGCAATGCTAATCTATCCTGCTTCAGTGGACAAACATTTTTCAAAGTAACCATTGTGAATTTGTGTTTCAAATTTTTGTGCTATCGTCTCTAGGAAGGTAGGCAGCAGCAGTCAGTGTAAGGATGTCAGCGGGTATTGTTCATGTGTATTATCTACATCATTTGGCTTTGCTCTGGAATGCTGCTTTAAGGTGTTCCCCTCCTAAATGACTCAGTTGAACTGATTTAGGTTCCCATGGCATTGATTGTTTTATTTAACATTTTTTCCCAAAAGTCCTGGCTAGTTTTTAGCTCTGGCTAAAATTAGTTATTGCCCCTTACATCATGGGGATCTCAATTCTTGAATAAGAGTAGCAAAAATACCTCGTTAAATCAACATTCCCCCAAAAGGCCCACACGCTTCTTTTCTATCCCCAAAATGTACCTTTAGTCCCATATACACAGAATATTGCAGCACTGCCTTTGTGCATTCCCATCTGCTTGGTCTTGTGGCAGGTGGGATCACACCTGCTCTGCTTCAGTGTAGTCCATGGAGAGGCTACAGAGCCTGAAGTCTCAACTGGTTAAGCATGGGAGGAGAAGCATAGGTCCTGCCCACATGTCCCAGCACTGGCCACGGGTTCAGTCAACACTCTTTGCTGCGCCTGTCCCAGAGCAAGACTTCTGTGAAGATCCCAGATGGCGTGAATTGCTACCTAGTGTGAATGACTAGTGTTGCTGAGCTTTTCAAGAGGTCACGGCAGTTCATGAGTTTAGGACTTGGTTGCACATGCTGAGAACATCATATCAAAAGTGGATGGAAATTTGACCTTATATTTGGGCCCACGCATATGCATCAGGGATACTTTGCTGTGGTGCTGCTGCAAACAGGTGGAAGCATATTGACTCCACGGGGCCTTTACTGGCTTATTTTAAGGTCATCTGAAAGTTTGTTGTGCATTGCAAACATTTTTTTTTATCTTGGCATTCACCTTCTCTGGCACCATTAAGTCAGCCTAGGCATAGTTCGTTCTGCTGGTAGGTAAAATCTGCAAAGAGCTTTGAGACGAAAATCCTACCTGAATGTTGCAAATCTTCCTCTTCACAGTCTTGCATTATGTTACGGCCTCCTGCCAGTGAAGCATATTAGGTACTGAGTGCAGACTCAGATAACATTTGAACTTTCCTCCAAGCTCCAGTGTTATGTATGTGTAAGATCTGTAAATGTCTTAGTACTTTGTGTAGTGTTATTTGAATCACTTTAAATGTCTAAAATTCCAAAGAAAATTTGTCATCGGCATTTTAAATGTCTAAACCTTTAAAAAGCTCTAGAGAAAGTTAACCATATTTGTTTATATCACTGCAGTTGACTGTTTTCTGTAATTTGTCATGAATTTGATTGAAAATGGAGGAAGAATATAACAACAATAACAATAAAAAAAAGCCTGTGATATCTCTTATGCAGGCAAAACCCAGCACGTAGTAGAAACTTTTAAAAGGTTGAGAGCAACTTTCTATTCTACTTCCCACCTGACTAATATTCAGGTGAGTTTGAATAAGCTTTGGATTATATCTCAAAACTCATTCTAACATGATATACCCGTGGATACCTTTTTCTGTTGTGGAATCTGGTACGTAGCACCTAACAGGGCAGGGAATATGTACATAGCTTGATATAGATATAGCTCTATCAAGGGTTGTTTGACCCAGTGATAACTTGGTCTCTTTCTGGCCCTGTATTTATTTTCCATTTTAAAATAAATACTAGAAAGACAATTGAAAGTGATAGGGAACAGTTCCATCAGCTGTCTGAGATTTCAGAGAGGAATTCCCCAGGCATTGTGCAACTTCCTACGCATCCATCAAGTGCTGTTCATTGTAATTATCCTGTTAGAGCGAGGTACCAGCTCTGATGAGAAGAGGTGCCATGGAGAAAGCCTTTTACTCCAATGTTTTTATCAGATTCCAATTGCTATTTTACAAAGCAGCCTAGTTGAAAGCAAGCTGGCTGCAACAATCTCCTGGAGTGGCTTTGAAAGACTAAATGCGTCCCAGCTTTATATATTGTTAAGGTTTTATTGCATGGCTTGAATGACCTGGTTGGGTAATCTACAATGGATGAACAAAACAGTGGAGTCCCTTCGTCTACAGACTACAGAGATACATGCTGGTACAGATTCTGCTGACTGCTTTGAGTAGATGTGCTGCTCTTCTGAGCAAATAGCACCATTGATTTCAGGGCTGGGTGACTGAGGTAATCAACTCAGTTTGGCATTGAAATGATGTTGGATTTCATCACGCTTGCTGTGTATGTAATGTTTTAATTCCTAAAAATACCCTGTGGAAACCATGAGACCTACCACAGGCCAGGAAATCTCCCTATTGTTTTATCTTACTGTAAGTACTGTATTCAAGTGACTTTTTGTTGGAATTTTCTTATGAATTTTGAAATAATTACAGAATAATTACTTTCAATTATTTCTGTTATTAAGTGGACTTCTATTATTTGGAGTAGCACAGGGCTGTGTCGCTCCCAAGTAAAAGAAAACATAACTACTACTGCTACTGCAAGTTATATATTGAATATTTGAAATAAACCCAGGAATTTTGCCTCGTGTTTTGCTCCATGTGGTAGATTCAAGTAGATGAGGGAGTTTTTACTTTTAAGGTTATGTAGCATTGGTGTAAATGGGCAAAGTAGTACTGTCATTAATGGCTGCATTTTGGGTTCTATTTAGAAGAAATGTAGTCTGTTTGTGCACTGGAGGATGCCTTGTTTTTTTCACTTGCAGCTTGCCTTGTTCGCACCCCTGTAGTACCATCAGTGCCGAGCCAATGCAGGACATTTGTATCTCACCTTGCAGCACATGAAGGTTCAAGTGGACTTGCTAGTGCTTCAGTGTCAGTTCCTGAAGTTGACATAGATCCAAATAAGGAGATGGTCTGTCTTGTCTACCAAATGAGGACCTCTCCACCCAGTCATGGTCTTGATAGGGGACATTTGAACATGTTTAGATCCTTCGAAGAGTTGAGGATTTGATTTTTGATCCTCTTTTTTTTCCCCCCATTTGGAGTTAAAGTAAAATTTTGAAGTCAGATGTGTTTTCCCAGAATGGACAGATGTATTTCTTAATGAGTTCCAAAGATTTGTGTCTGAATAACAATACCTGTTTCGGCCTTGATGGCATTAGAAATCCAATAGGCTTGTTTAACTGTGCTTTGGGATGACTGAAAAAAAAATTGTCATGTTGATTATGTTTGATTTTTATTATTTTCAGGGGAACGTGACCTTTTCCTGCTCAGAACCACAAATTGTTCCTATCACCTTTGTCAGTGCCAGTCGAAGCTATTTGCTGCTGCCTGGCACTCCTCAAATTGATGGTTTGTCAGTCAGCTTCCAGTTTCGAACATGGAATAAAGATGGCTTACTTCTGTTCACCAAACTGTCTGAAAATTCAGGACCTCTCTTGGTTTACCTTCATAGTGGGAGACTGACACTACTTATTCAGAAAGAGACTGAGAACCCAGTGGAAATCAGTGAAGGTACTTCAGTTTTGTTTACTCTCATCTGTCTGCCTTTAAAATACAAAGGTCCAACCTCACAGGATGAAAGGATGGTGAAATAAGGAAGCATCCAATCTTCCTTTCTCTTTTCAGATTTTCTCTTGCTTTCCAGTGGTAGAACCACTCTATGCAGTTTGAGGTCTCAGCATGAAAGGTGGACATCCTGTGATCTTCAGACTTGATCTACCTGACAGTTAGCTCAGCTTCTGCGTTCTTAAACAGTCAAACTAAATTTTCTTTAGTCAGGTCACATGAAGACCTTCCTGTTTCCCATCCTCAGATTGTGCTGGTCAGCTGGGAGCCAGCTCGGCCACTGCACCGTTCCCCAGCACAAGTTAAGGCAGTCTCAGAGCTGATTTTCTTCCTTTGACTGTAGCTTTACACTCTCCCTTTACGCTATGCTCAGAAGAGAGATTGACCATGGGCTTCCTCTCCTCACACACCTTCACTGGTCTCCTTAGCCAGTTTGCAAGCAGCTTTCTGCAGCTGGCGGGATGCAGGAGAGCGAAATGGGGTTGCCTCTCTGACCTAAAATTCAGGGGAAATTGCCTGTAAACACTTACCAGAATAGCTATGCACTGGCTCCCAGAGACAACAGGGAACCAATTTCAGAATGTCCAACAGAGGCAGGAGCAGAGTGGCCCAGCTGCTGTCCCACTGTGACCTATGTAAGCCATGTTGGCATCCCAAACAGCAATGGTCTTAGCCCACGGTCCCTGCAGATCCCTTGCCGCTCTGTAGGCACGCTGGATGCGAGACTGGGAAATTAATTTTCTGCATAGGTTGAGTACCCAGTTTCCAAAGGTGGATGAGTAAGACTGATGGAACTCGGATGGAACTAAATAATAATATAGCATTTTCTAAAAGAAGCAGCTGTTTAAAAATATGTACTATTAAAATATTCCCAGTACAGACTAAAAGAGGGCAGATGCGTCTATTAAAAGAAGCAGAGATAAAATCTGACAGAGTTGTCAAAGCAGAGCTGTTCCGTATGCGTGTTTCATTCCCATTTATGATAGAAAATGAGGCAGCCCTGCATCTATCCTTATTCGTGTGGATTGCCACAGCTTTAGCTTGCTGCAGTTTAATGCTGAAAACTGAGTTTCCAGCCTTTCTTGCAGTCCTAATTAAATTGTTGCCAAAGCTGAGACAATGTCAATATTTGGTTGGGTATGTGTGGTTTTATGTAGTTCTGAAATCATGAACCTGAGCCTACCCTTTGGTGCTATCCAAAACATTGCTAAACTGCCTACTTACATGTAGAAAATATGCAGAAATTGTAAGCGCGATGTCCTGCAGATGTCAGGTACTCACAATAAACTCGTGCTTGCTCAAGAATGGACTTATTATTGCTCCAAATGAGGCCTGTTTTGTTTGGACATATTTTCAAACTTCAACAATATATTTCACTTCAAAATGGACTTGCTGTAGTTGACAAATCATCCAGTTTTGCTGGGAAACCAGCCTCTTATTCTATGGAAATTGTGCATGCGTTAATAGTCATTTACTGTAGAATTTGTCTCATTTTCAAATTCATAATGAAATGGCTTTTCATACACGACACACACAATTTTTTTATTTTGTTTTGAACTGTTCTCACACCTCTTTATGTCACTAAGTGCTCGTTTGTTTCTTCTGAAATCTGCATTAATGAAAAATATTCCATTAGGGAGGGGAGTAAATACTAGTTGCCTATGCTTGGTCTCAGTGACTCCAGCCTGACGGTAGCGCATTTTGAACTGTAATTAAGTCACTTTTGGTCTGTACCACTGTGTATGCGCTCAGAAGCTTGCCCACTGATTTTCGTGGCTGTCTGAATAGAGGATGTGGAGTTTCTTTGTAGCTGTGTGGTGCTGTTTCAAGAACAGTGAGACACAACAGAATAAGGAATCGGAGAGGTTATTTCCATTTTGCACGAGTGTCTAGAGGAGAGAGAGGCTACCCAGTACCATAATCTCTCGCATGCTTTCATAGGCTCCTGGTCAGAGCAACAAAGCCCATGTCGAAATCCAATATAGAAAGGCTTTGGTACATCCGTCAATGAGACTCTGTTAACTGGTTTTAAAAAAACACAGATCCCACCTGAGACAGGGTATGGCCATCTCTCTGAATCTAATCCTCTGCAATCTCAGGTATATGTTTAGTACCAGAAGTTCAACAGAGATCATCTCTGAGTGCTCCTGTGAGCTATAAGTCATTTTCCAACAGACAGAAGACAGGAACACTCATAAAATGGTAATAATGTGCTACCAGAAAGGTAAAAGGCCGTCCTAGCTTGGTGAGGAACAGGTTAGATTAAAATGTGAGATGACCTACTTAAATACTCCAAGAAGTTTTCTCTTTCTTGGGGCTTTTCTTCCATGCCAGTTTGTTTCCAGAGGAAATGAGGTTTTTTCAGCTGCTAGTTCTCTCTGTTTTGGGGTCAGTTGCACATTTGTGGTCACTGGTTGGAAGCAAAAGGAGGTCTGAAGAACACTGTTGTCTCCTGCGCCTCTTTTTTTCTTTTTTTTTTTTTTCACTCTTTGTACTTGTTTTTTTGGCAGGCACCAATCTCCATGATGGGCTTTGGCATTCTGTTAACATCAATGCCAGAAGACATCGCATTACCCTGACATTAGATAACAACGCTGCCACTGCTAGCCATGCAACCACTGTCTCAAGGATCTACTCTGGGAACAGCTACTATTTTGGAGGTAGGTTGTTTCAGACAGATGCAGGCCAGGTTTTCATGATGCAGATCCTTAGGTGCTCACCATTGATGTCTCCCCAGATGTACTCTGTTTGTAGCTAAGAGAAGATGTGTAATAACTGATTTTAGACCCTCCTATTGAGTTGCAGTGCGTATAGCACTGTGGGAAGATCGGAGAGCCTTAGTCAACCCTGACAGAAAGAGAACGAGCAGAACTGCTAACACAGCTGTAAAAGTGGACTACTGGTAGTGGTAGCCAATGGGTACCTACATCTAGCTGGCAAAACATGCAAAAGCTATATTAGCCACAAGTTTTTTTTCTATTTAAAAGGCCTGAGGACCATTAGTATTATTAGTACTTCTGTAGATATCACTATTTATCAGGCTCAGTGACTTTAGACTTCAGAGCTTAATTGACATATGGCTCAGATCTACAAAGGTATTTAGATACTGTGCTCTCATGGAAATGAATGTAGGTTTAGCTCAATTTTGAAAATGAAAAGAACAGTCTTGAAAAATACTACCTTCTGCTTTTTGGAGTGGAAGCATTAATTTAAATTAAGGGAGTGTCATCAACTGTCTATTTACCTAATATATTTCTGTGTAGTGTGGCTCTGATCTTGATGAACAGTGCTAACTGAGAATGCACAGGAGGCTTTGGATCTCAGAGTTGGCTAAATACTAAGGAAGCTCAGATAAAAATTCAGATTTTCTTATTTGCTGTCCAGAGGATTTCATCCTTTTACTTTGTGGATTGCCTCAGCAGCAGAATTTAACCCATAATGATTTTACAATTTGCACAGCTTTTTTTTGTTTGTTTGTTTGGTTTTTTTGGGGCATCAATTGCTATCAACTGTGGGGTTTAAAGAAGACAGAAAAAGAACACATTTTGATTTTTGCTTAGCACATATGAAAACCTCATACTCTGATGTTTCCATGGCTGCTCACTCTGTTTTTTTTTCTCTTTTAAAAAAACCAAAAAAAAAACCCAAAAACCCCACAACCCACCCCCCCCCAAAAAAAACCCCAACCCAAACAAACAAAAAAAAAAACCCAAACCAAAAAAAAAAACCACAACAAAACAAAAAACCACAACTTCTTACTGAAGGATTTATAACACAGAAGGTTACGTAGAACAAGGAATGAAAACACTTGGAATAATTAGCCTCCAAGTTCTTGCATCAGGAAATCTCAGCAGAAATAGATGAACATTCCAATAGACTTCTCTGCCTTTTCTCTTTTTCCCACAGGGTGCCCTGACAATTTCACTGGTTCCCAATGCTTAAATCCCATTACTGCTTTTCAAGGCTGTATGAGACTCATCTTTATCGATAACCAGCCCAAGGACCTCATTTTAGTTCAGCAAGGCTCCCTGGGGAATTTCAGTGATTTACACATTGATCTGTGTGGCATCAAAGACAGGTAATTATTGTTTCCTCTTTCTTGTATTTGTTCTTATTTTCATCCTAGTGATTTATAAATACAGGTTGCATTAAGTGAAAATTCTAATCTGCCAACATTACGGATATTAGGCATAATAGAGCTACTAATAGAAAATATTACAGCAAAGATAGGAGGACTGGAGGGGAAATGGTTTCAATTACATGAGGTTCTCTTCACATTGACTTGTAGGAAATAGAGTATGCAAATTCAATCAAACTACAGATTGGTGAAAGGATTAAATTTTATGCATAAACAACATTTGATTGCTTTGAAGTTTTAGAAGCAAATGAAAGAGAAGGAAAAATTATTTGATTCATCAGAACGTGTCATCCCCTTAATATACTAGCTGTTTTTGCTTAAGTAGATAATTTACAATTTTTCTTGGTAGCCATTACAGCACAGCACATTTATAACGAAGATATGGTACACCTCATGCAACATACTGCCCATTCAGTAGGACAATATAATGATGAAATGCCTTATCTACCAAAGACACATTTCAGTTTAAATACTGATCTGGATCCCTCCTAAGCTGAAACCTGACAGGAAAACCAGATTTTCTCATAAAGAGTAGAGGAAATAAGCAAACTTTTTTTTTTTTTTTTAATATTTCATAATTTCTCCTTTGCTTCCTATGGTCTTTTAGTGTCTAAATATTTCTGAATTATTTCTGCAAATGTGTACTTTGAAGTTAGTACATGGAATAGGCCCTGATATTATTTATTTATTTATTTATCTTCAAATCTAGCTAAGTTCTGAAAAATGGAAATGGAACTGCTGGAAATTTCATGTGCTGCAGATAGTTGAGAGAGTAGTAAGGATATCCTGAAAATATGTTAGGAGCTTAAGCTTTTAACATAATTTTTTCAGACATGTTGCTTAGGGAGGTGGAGTTGAAGGCCGACCTCTGTTATTGCTTACTTAGGATGGATCAGCCTGCTAGAGCCTGCAATCTTTGGAAAAGCGGGCAAAGCCTCTGTTATGTGAGACCTTTGTGCTCATCTGTGTATGGTCACGTTTGTTAACTGGTATGGAGAAAATACTGACTCTGCTGATCGAACCTGTTTCCATGTATAATGATGACTGAATTCAAGAGAATATGAATTTCATGCTTGGTGTGTCTGAAATGGTAGACAGAATTGATAAGATGCAGCTGATTTAACAAAGGGAAGCAAAATATAATCTTTCCTGAGAACTAAGAGAAAGTATTTTGCTGTTTTCTTGGAAAAACAGATTCTTTAAGAACGAGTGGACCATTCAAAGGACACTTGTATATTTGTATAGTGAAAAAGAGAACTACTCTGTTATGATGTAGAAGTGCTGTGGGACATCTCCAGTGCCTTCATTGTCACTGGAGGCCAAACTACAGTGTAAATCTGGTACTACTGCAAGCATCTTCCTCATCTTCACTATCCCAAGAATGACAGGCATCAGTGACCGTACCATACAATTATAGAGCGCAAGGTTCCAAAAATAAGAAGAATGGTGGCATTTTACATAATCATTGCCTTGAATATATGATACACATAAACAAAGTTATATGTGATCTAGTGAGGGTTAAAGCACTCTCTTCTAATGCAGTTCTCTTGACAGCCTTAAATTTATGGGTCTGTACTATATGATCTAGGTAGATATATAGTAGAAAGTATTCATGGAGCATGTTTCTCCTAACCATTTTTGAAGATTTTAGCTTCTACAAGTCCATGTTATGGCATAATCAGTTACAACAAACTGTAGGTGGGAAGTCTGGGGGAACAGGAGATTTGAATTCAAATCTAAGGACTGCATTGCTGTCTAGTCTGCACAGGGTACGCTTGAGTATGTTTTCAAATCTTACTCAGATTGGTTCATAGCACAAAATGTCTGATGCTTCCAATCACTGTTATTAGTATCATAGAATCATCCGAGTTGGAAGGGACCTCTAAAGGCCACCTAGTC
>KL258880.1:1652-22692 GCA_000699545.1 Podiceps cristatus | reverse complement strand
TTGGCAAGGCTCTGCCGGGGCACCGGGGATGCTGCGTGGAGTGGGGCGGCCTGGGAAAGCACAGAGAGCCGTCCGAGCTGGGGGGACCTGCGTCCTGTTCGGACAGACCTGGAGCTGGTTCCCTGCGCGGAGCGCAGGCACGACCTGCCGGGCTGACGGCAGGGGCTGTGCGGGCGTGGGGCGTGTTTTTTCCCCGGGAGGAAGGTGGCTCCCAAGAGCCCCTTGCCGGAGGTGGATTGGCGCTGCGGTAGCGGCGCGGTGGCGTCCCTCGGCTCCCTGCAGGCCCAGGGCCTCCGTCGTGCGTGGGACTCGCCAGCCCACGGGAACCCTGCACGCCGGCTTCCTGCGGTTCTCGGTCCGAATTGTCTAAGGCAAGGCTGAGTTTCAGCGGTGTCGTGATAATGTGTTTGGGTTACAGCTGATGCCTTTAATGCATCAGACTCCGTTAGGGAAAAAGCGAACAGAGGGTGTGCAGGCACTGTGAGAGCGTACCTGTGGTACCTGCGTTTGTGCATAGGCACCCTCCGGGCTAGCAGAACGGGAACGTGTGCGGATGTTGACTACCAGATGTTCACTAATGCTCTCTTGGTTACTCACAACGTGATTGAAGCTTTAATGAGCGAAGAGACTAGTTAGAGGGAGACCACTACGCCTCACACTTAGGCTAGCAGCGCCCTGCCACAGTCTCACTTTCTTACACGGATCTCCCACACATAATGTTCATATTTGAAAGTCCACAGCCTTAGGAGAAAGTGTGGCTGTAGCTCTTAGAGCTACTGTGTGATACTAAAATGAAATATGGGAACTGCTGCTTTTTTCACTATGGATGCCTTTGTTATTTCCTTTGTGTACAAGGAAGCTGAAGGGAAGTATTCAAAAGTAAGAGGATGAGGTGCTAGGGCACAGCCAAAGGAATGTGTTCTAGCTTTGAATCCAATTTTATGCCGAGACAATCAGAAGTAGTTTTTATCAGAGTATCCAAGTTTCATACAGTAAAATAACTGCCTTTCCAGAGCAAACATTCCTCCCTGTAGGAACTGATTTGCCACAGACTTACTAATGATTACATTATTTCTCCTTAGGAACAGGTTATGTGAGAACAGGTTGTGCCATCATCTTAAAGCTATTCAAGCCTTCAGTGCCACACTACTTCTTGTATACCACAGTAAAAAGATGTTTTGAAACCATGGAAAAATACATGATCCAGCCCTCCAGGAATCCAAAGTATTTAATAAACAACATAGAAAAAGATATTCCTGGTGAAGATAACATTGGTGTTCCAGGAAAAGATAAAAACATTACTAGGAATACATTCTGTTCTCTATTTTTACCAGTGTAAATCCAGAGTCAGGGGTTACAGCAGATTTACACTGGTGTGTGATGTGAGCTGCTGGCTTTTGCTGTGGCTGTTTGGGATGCATCTACCAGGGCAGCTGTGGCGTGGCCTTTCCAGAAACAATGCATTTCTGAGAAGGCACAGAGGTGAGGCTCTCCGGCATCAAAAGCGTGCTGAAGAATAGCTTGGGCACTAGCACTCCCAAAAGTTTGCTGGAATCTCTTCTGTGCAGGAAGTACTTGCATGGTATGGCTTTTTCATGCATCCTTTCCTCTGTATTACAGCGAAGTCTGACAGTGATTGCATGGTATTGTCTTGGGCTAATTCCAGATATCCCAGAGGGACTGATGGATGGCAAGAGCTCTGCTGGATTGAGTTACAAGCCTCCCAGGTGCAGTTGAGTAAGGATCTGTTTGACAGGGAGCACCTTGGAGCGGGGCGAGCACCCATGTGTGCAGGGAGAGAGCAGTTTGCCCTCGTTTTTCCAGCTGCAGGACTTGAGCTGGGAGGTCCCCGCTCAGCATCTGCACTCGGGTCGGGTCAGTTGCTTTCCAGAGGTGTTGCTCTTTTCATTGACGCTGCCTGGGAAGTGAAGGAGAAGGTACTCTCAGGGCTCTGCTCTTAAGAAAGACATAAATAAACTTAAAGTTGTAATTTCTTTACAACAAAGTTAAACAGTAACCTGACTTGTGGGGTCAGTTTCATGGGATTGCAACACGCAGAAGTCTACTTTTGGTTTAGGTGGTAGATCCAATTAAATGATAACAATTTCTGTGATACAGCCCCTTTATTACAGCTGAATGTTGATTTTGCTTCAGTACTCATTTAGAAATTTAGTCTGACTGATTGATGGATGCTCCTAACGTTGGTTATCAGCCGAGGGAAGAGTTATTCCGGTTAACTCCATCTGGTTGTGTAAATGTTTGATGTTACGTGCAGATGTTTGTTGCTGTGCATGTGAGCATGTCTGTGGGGGCTTGAGTTTATATAGTCTAGCAGTATAATTTCTAATGATCTTTGCACCTAGCTAAGAGTAATTCAGCTTCTATGTACATACCAGTAGGAAATTCTAGCAGTATAATTTCTAATGATCTTTGCACCTAGCTAAGAGTATTTCAACTTCTGTGTACATACCAATAGGAAATTGTTGTTTATCAAAGATTCTCTTTTTAGAACTGTAGTTCAGATGCACTGATTCTGGCAAATGCATTGTTACCATATTTGGCATCCTGTCTGATGTGGGCAGTTTAACTTTTGATTAATATTCCAGATGTTGTTACTTCCTCAAAACTCATATTCTCCACCCAGCTGACCAGTGATAAGCTGTTAATCAAAATTAGTTGCCAGGTTGCTTTGGGCTTCCCATGAAGGAAACTTAAAGCTGAATTCTCTTGCCTAGTGGTTAAACTCATATGTGTACTGTGTCAGAATGCTTAAGTCAGTGGGATTCTTTCAAAATTGATAGGAGTCCCTAACTGAATGGAGTTTCACAAATTGCAAGTCCCAAGTGTCACAAGGTTTAAACAGGAAAATGCAACTACTGACTTCTTGGTTTCTAAGCTTTTTTCTTTCTTTTTTTTTTCTTCTGAGTTCTACAATATTCTTTATACCTTGATGTTACAGGACAGCTTTTTCTAAAGATGAGAGCTGAAATTATGTAAGTGGAGGTGTAAGAAAACCAGCAGAAAGTTTGTAGAGCATGATAACATGGAGTTTGGCAATGCAGCCTGTAGGCTGTTAGAAAAGACAGTTTGGTTCTTAAATTGGTGGCTTAATTCTTAATTTTGCTCCCTTTTCCAGTTCCTGAAATAATCCCTTGGTAGGTCACCTTGCTAACTGTGGCAGTGGCCAGAAAACTTTATTTTGTAACAGGGGCTTGCATTTGCAGCTGTGTGCCTGGAAGCTTTTGCAATACAGAACACGCGCCTTTATACCTCTGCTGAACTGAGCCTGGGAAAGTGCGATTTTTAGCAAAAACATGGATGTGTTTTATCTACGTATTTTGACCTCCAGGTCTACTTCTTTTCATGGCCTTCTTTAGAAATGGACTCGCCTTCTTGTCAATAAAAACTACTTCAGTGTCTCAGTATGGATGCAAATAAACTTCTTTCTAATTTCTATATCTACATTATGTAAAATGTGATGTAAATTAAGGTAAATTTCTATCCACCTTTCAGAAACATGCTGAAGACTCTCCGTTTCTGTGTTTTCCCTGGTTTACTTAATTTGGGTTAAAACACATCATTAACTAACCAGCGGTGACTGTGTATGTTGACTGTCTGCGTCTCTTTGGCTTTGTGTAAGGCTGGAAGAATGAGACCCAACTGCTTGACTAGCTCAGTTAGGACATGATTCAAGGAGACTTCTCACTTTAAATCTATGAGGAAAAGGTCCATGACAAAAGTCTACGTATGACTAAGTTTGGTCCTAAATATTTTTTTAAATAGACCAAGATGCTTTATGAGGTACAAAAGTACAAGTGGGAAATGCTAGTTTTCTGAGGTGGTACACTTTGTAGCTTCTCTGCAGCAGTTCTAAAGCATGGTACATACAGGTGTCAGTATGTGTGGTGTGTACATACGTTTGTACCTCTGTACTGTATTTCTAAAAGGTGGGAAGTGAGGTGGTACTGCAGTACGTGTACAACATGAGGTGCAGACAAGTTACCTTATGTCCTGAGCCATACAGAAATTGCAAAGCCAAACTCATGCAGATTTTGAGGATAGCTGCTTAATAAGCACAAACCCCACCACATGCACATCTGTCATCCAGAGGGTATCTTGCTGCTGGGAACTGAGCATATGTGGACACTAGACAACATGACCCTTTTTGTGAGCATAAAAGATGCTAACAATAATTTTTAAGTTCAGTGCACTTTCCTGAGTGCAAATTTAAGTGTGGTGCACCTAAAATTGTAAATTTAGTTTATTATAAGCTTATTTCCAAAAGAGCTGTGGTCTGAATGACATGAAAATTTAGCATGTGTTTGTAATTGACACTGCAAGACAGGATATTAATTTAATTTAAACTTTGGATGATTATCAGCTAGGTTTAATTCAGAAGGGAAATGATATCCAAGTATGAAAGGAAGCACTATTAGCTAGTGAGCAGGTGGACTATTCTTGTTCACCTTCCAGTGCTGGGCAGGAAAGTACATAATTGAAAGTCCTTGCATTGTATGCCTTACAGTTGGAAGCTGTTCTTAGCCCTTCCAAGATTTTACTGATTCACTGCCGAGTGGAAAGTTGTAGTTGATATTTAACCAATCAGCCTTTGGGACTTTTTCTGGCTAAAAAGTAAATAGTGTAAGTCTAAAGATGTGTTTCAGAAAGGGATTTTGTAGTCTCTTGGTGAGAAAAAGAAGTTTTGAATGTGCAAAAATGTAAGAAAGGGGCAACTTCTGAGGAAGATCAGCATTTGGTTAGTTTGGTAACTTTTGTTTTCAGTAGGTAAAGTTTTATATTCACCATTATGTGAATACTTCTACTGGTTTGGAGAAAGGTGTTTATGAAAACTTTATCTGTTCTCTAGGGGGAAGGAGGCAGGAAAGGGGCCCTCAGTGTAATTATCCTGGATTAGCTAGCTAGCCTGGTGCAGTCAAGGTCAAAACCTAAAGCTGAGCAGTGCTTCTGTTTGGTGAACAGTTCTTGTTACTTCCCTGCATGTGCTTTGCTTTCAGCAGGTGAGAAGTCCTGATGAACTTGGGCAATGTTAAGCTGTTTGCGGGTAACAGCAGTCTCTGAAGCTTGTACATCAACATTTGTTGCCAGCCTGTGTGCTTGTGCTGGTTTTATACCTCACACAAGAGGTTAGACCCTGATTCCTGAGGCCCTCCAAGCACAGCAAGGAAACTCCCAGACTTTATACAGCTACCCAAGGGCTGAGTGAAGTCAGGCATAAGTCAGTGCCCTGCTGAATATGGTAGCTTGAATGAGAAGACCAGAAGAACAAAGTTTTAGGAACAAAAAATCACTATTCGTTCCCTCTGACTGATGCAGCACAACTTTATGGAGAAATACAACTCTACCAGTTATCACAGAAAACCTCTTCTGCAATGGGAAAAAGAAGGGGAGTGGAAATCTGTTTTGTGTGTCCAGGATGGGGTCCTCACCCTGTCCCTTTGCATTCCGTGCAGTGGCTTGGAGCCATTCATTACTGTGTGTTTAGGACTCTGTGAAAGCTTGGTCGTCATGATGCCAGGAAACACAGCACTGAGCAGGATAGAGTTGGCCAGAGTTCAGCTGCACTTGGAAAACAGGCAATCAATATTTGCTAAACCTGAGTTGCCAAAGTAGGGCCTGGTTTTCAAAAAGCTTTGGAGTTTGAGTTCATGGTTAATTACAGGGTCAGTTGGATAGAGGTACTTAAGTGTTGAATCTGACATAAAAAGAGGAGGCATTTAAGTTTCCTCACAAAGGGAGTAGTGAGCATGAAGGCTAAAGTAATTTCTCTGCCTTGGCGGTAACAAAAGGAAAAGTCAGTTTTGGAAGCTGGAGGGAGTTCTCCAAGTCAGGCCATCACATGCTTTGTTACCACCAGTACATGATCTTAACCACCCCCCTGGATTCAAAACAGCTTCAGGCAGAGGAAGATTTTTTTCAGCAGTGTTGCTTATCAGATGATCTGAGAAAATACTGCCTTCAAAATACAAGCTTCTGCTTTGCTAATTCAGTTTTCTTAATGCTTGTGTGATCTTACCTGCTGTTTTTCTCTGTTGGTAAAATTTGAAAACTACCATTTTGTAAAATCAGTGGTGACTTTGCAGCTCTTATTTTTAATGCATGGCAACTACTGGGTGCTATGAAGAGCCTTGTTAGGCAGTTGTTATTGATGAAGTGATGTGGAAGGTGCACCAGAAAGATATGTAATAGTATGGTAGGAACTTTCTGCTTTCCTGCATGTACTGTGTATGACTGTCCTGTGTGCAGTTTTCTGCACTGCTGTGGTAATTCACAGATTTCCTGTTAATAAAGTAATGGGGGGAAATACTGATCCCTAAAAGAAATTCATACCTCTCGTACAGCTGGCCAGATTCTCACTGTTTCAGCAGAACCTTGGAAGGGGAGCAGTTTTCACCCTTTGATTTCCTTTAGCACAAAAGAAGCGCTGTAGAAAATGAAACCCACATCCCATTTCTCGACTCTTCCTGGTGTCTCTCCAGCATTGTACCTGTGACTTCTGAACTTTTTGTCCTAATACTCCTAAAATGTTACTGTATGTTTCCTGTGCTCTTGCATAGCAGAAGCTGAGACCAATTTTGAGGGAATTGAGAGCAAGTTTTCATTACGGACACCTGCAGAGCCCGATGAGGATGTCTGCTATCTGGTTCCTGGGCAGGTGGACAGCCTGGCACAGTGTAACTTCAACCATACCAGTAAAACCTTTGTGGTGATCCATGGGTGGACGGTAAGAAGAAAGGGGAGGAATCTCCCCTTCAACCACAGTCCTGATAAACTGTGATAGATGTCAGCTCTGGTGTCTACACACCACACATAATATTAAGGTATTTCTTTTTCTAATTAAAAAAAACCCCAACAGGTGACAGGAATGTATGAAAGTTGGGTCCCGAAGCTGGTGGATGCTCTGTACAAGAGGGAACCTGATTCAAATGTCATTGTGGTGGACTGGCTAATTCGAGCTCAGCAGCACTACCCAGTGTCCGCAGCATACACTAAGCTGGTGGGAAAGGATGTTGCTATGCTTATTGACTGGATGGAGGTAAGACATCTCCTAGGTCATTAGGTACAGCAATGCAGCTGTGTTAGTCGTCTCCCGTTGTGTCGATGGAATTAAGATGTTGCAGACAGTACTTTTGCTGGACTGGTAAAATCCCAGCTTTAATTTAATGGTTCTCTCTTACACAAGGAGCTCTTTCATAGTTCATTCCAGGCACTTCACCTTGTGGTCTGCGGAGCTTTGTGAGTCCACAGTATTTCTGAAGGCACTGTGAGAGGTAGCTATGAAAGACCGGTTCCTGTACAGCAAGCAGCCCTTGGGAAACAGAAGTCTGCCCCTGCCTTTGGGAAATATTTAGGACATCCATAAACTGGGAGGGAGGGGGGTGGGTAGGCATGGCTGAAAATCTTTCATATAATACACAGCTCTGTGTTCTGTCCTTCAGTCTGTATTTCTCTCTGCATAGATATTTACTTTAAGTTAGTTAACTCAATCAACCTAGTATGGCACAAAATTATGTTAATTGTATTTAGTGTTTCTTCTATTAATCTTGGTTCAATGAAATCGCAGTGTTCACAAAACATTTTCTCTTGTGTCTTCTGATGTTTTCCCATTTGGCTTCAAACAAATCGCTCTCTCTGCAGGAGGAATTCAATTATCCTCTCAACAATGTCCACTTGCTGGGGTACAGCCTAGGTGCTCATGCTGCTGGGATTGCTGGGAGCCTGACGAAGAAGAAGGTGAACAGAATCACTGGTAAGAAAACCTGTGGTTATAGAATGCAGAGTCCTGTCTCTTCCATGCTGAAATACTAGGTTCCTCTGGAAAATCACCAGAATAATTGTGGCTTGTTGGCAGTACTTAGGTTGTGTGTTAATGCTTTATTGAATCAGCAGGGCTGATACTTCTGTAGTAGAACTGGGAAAGGTTCTGAAAAAAACAACAAAAGTGGTGGGTGAGAAGCCTTGATCTGCTTCTGCACAAGAAATGAGTGAGTAGGTGGGAATTCATCAGCCGTGAAAAGAGACCAGTTGGGAGGTGTGTGATTGGGACTGGCCAAATCCATGGCTTGGAGTATCTCTTGCAGCAGGGGAACTTCAGCTGGTAGTCTTCATCCAGGTGGTCATCCCTTGCAACTGGTGGGAGCTGTTCTAATAGAACAGGAGGTAGATTCCCCTGCAGTGGGTGTAGTACCTGCAGAGCTCTTTGCCATGGGATGCTGTGAATGCAAGAAGTTCTTATGAGCTCAGAGGGAGACTGGACAGATACACGGGTTACTAAAAAAACTTAATCCTAACAGGCTCAAGGCGGAAAATAATACTGGGAGACTTGTGGTAAGGAGAGGGAAGTATACATATGCTTGCCTTGTTCCTGTGTACATTTAGATGTCTGTTTAGCATGACTTTTGAAGGCTGAGAAGTGTGCTAGAGAACGCAGAGTGCACGCCCACTCTGGGGCTGGTTTACAGCCCAGCACCTGGAGCACTGAGCCCCTAGCAGTGATCTCAATGACAGAGGAAATGCCAACATCAGCAAATGAGGCTAAGAAAATCACTGATCTGTGGTGTCTTTACCACAGAGTCTGGTGGGCACTTGGGAGCTCCCTTCCTTCTGGCACCCTTTGCGCTTTCAGCCTGGTGGTGATCGCAGATCCACAGGTCTGCTGGGGGGTGGGCTAGGCAGCGGTCACATCAGGAAAGGCTGACTCCTGAGAGGTGGCAGATGAAAATCAGGATGCCAAAGCAGTAGTCTGTCCACCCTTCCTTCATCTCAGCTGTGGCTTTATTGCTTCCAGTGAGGCTGCCAAGTCACTCAAATCCCAGTCGCCCTCTGTTATGCCTCCACAGTTGCCCTCAGTGCCCAGGATGAACCTTTCCCTGGGAAAGCAGCATCACCTTTATGCACAGGGAGCAGTGAGGAGATGTCCCTGAAGTCCTTACAGCAGAGATGGAGGCAGCTCAGACTGTGTGAGGCTAGCCAGGGTTGGGCAACCCAGGTGCCTGTCCCCAGCTGAAGTCATCAGAAAGGACATGTCCCTTTGCCTCTGCCTTCAGCCACCCCTCAAGCAGTTGTCTGGATTCCAGAGATAGTACTTGTTCACTGGCAGAATAGTTCTGGGTGTTTTTTATGTCAGTGTTGCTGCAGCTTGACAGTTTACTGTAATAATCCCCTTCCCCTTAGGCATGCAGACAGTGAAGCTCTCGTTTATGTTTCCCACTTGTTCCCCTAGCAGGGAGCTAGCAGCAAGACATTTTCCACACTTCAGACACTTCAGATAGAAATTTTACAATTCTTGACAAGAGAGGAAGACATTGAGAAAATATTTACTAGCTTGTTTCTTCCCCACTGGAAATGCTACAACTGTGAAGAAGTTATCTGGGCTTCTTTATATATGTTTACATACACCTTATTTTTTTAAACAGTGACAGAATTTCAAGGTAGTCTGTTCGATTCTTCTGTATACACGAATGCTACGTAAATGATCCCACTGTAATGTCTGCAGTGACACGAACAAAATACGCAATACTCCAGGTCAATGTGGTAGTTGAGTTTGGCATTTGTTATCACTGTCAGTGTCTTTGACAGACAATAATCTCAGTTTTTCTTTGTGTTTTGCCCCACAAAGGGCTGGATCCAGCTGGTCCTACCTTTGAGTATGCTGATGCCCTCACTCGCCTCTCCCCGGATGATGCTGATTTTGTAGATGTCTTACACACCTACACTCGAGGCTCTCCAGACCGTAGCATTGGGATCCAGAAACCTGTTGGACACATTGATATTTATCCTAACGGTGGAGGTTTCCAGCCAGGTTGCAACTTGGGTGAAGCACTCCGTCTGATTGCTGAAAAAGGCTTTGCAGGTGAGGCTGCTCTGAGACAAACAGTGTAACATCCAAAGGGAAATACTCAATAGCCTGCAGGTATTCTGTAAGCAAAGATGGATTTGAGAGGCACAGGAACTTGTTCTTTTAAGTGCTTTTAAAAGTCTCCCTATAAAGCCCAGTTCTGGCATAGTGGATCGTGCTTGCCGACATCTTTGCTTAGGGTTTATATCATTATATGCATGTGTGTATCTGTATTACGCATTTTTATTCTTCCAAGATGTGGATCAGCTGGTGAAATGCTCCCATGAACGATCCATCCACCTCTTCATTGACTCCCTCCTGTACGAGGAAAAGCCCAGCATGGCCTATCGCTGCAACACCAAGGAGGCCTTCGAGAAGGGTCTCTGCCTGAGCTGCCGGAAGAACCGCTGCAACAATTTGGGTTACAAGGTCAACAGAGTGAGAACGAAGAGAAACACCAAAATGTACTTGAAGACCCGTGCTCAGATGCCCTATAAAGGCAGGTCCTGCTTGCTTACTGATGAGCAAGCCTGGTACTTTTACTCAGCTGTGTGTCAGGGTGGGTGCATGCTGCAGATGCCAGTATTGCTGCTTTAGTGCCCGGGGTGAGCAGGGGTGAAGCTTGCCTGCAGTTTGCCTTTAAGTGGAAGCTAAACTGCAGTCTCAGAAAAAAAGTGTCATTTTACTCAAGGTGAGGAGGTGGGGTCAGAATACAAAAAGGAAGGCATTTTGTAACAAGTTTCTTAGCAGCAAAATTAAGACTTTCTCTGTGACTTTGGTCACTTGGAAGTACTGAGTCTTCCAAATTCTTGTAGTATCTTTCATCCAATAATTTTTCCTCCTGCTGGAAAAATAATCGGCAGAGCTCAGCGTGATGAGCAACTTCTTTAAAGATGTGTGACCATCAGACTTGTGCCTTTGCCAGAGAAGCACCAGCCCTTGTTAAAATATCACAGCACTTCTTGATTCCCATTGCCACAGTGGTAGGTCTGAGGAGGATACTGCCAGAAAGAACTGGAAGGCTTTCAGCTAGGAAAATAGCTTCTGAGTTGGATTTTTCTACTTTTATTTTTTTTTAGCTCCTTAGCTTTGACTGTACCACATGGTATGCTAATTGTGTGATGGACCAGCAATCAGAGGACCCATTCCTTCAGTGATAGAACATCTGCAAGACTAGTGTTTTGTTGGCATTTGGTGCTTAATCTGCAGTGTCAGTGGGTGGATATTTTTCACCAAGGCTCCTGTATGAGGAGGGCACAGATCACTTTTTTCAGATAAAGGATGGCAAATCTTACACATTTGTAACAGGTTTAAAGGCAATACTGCAGACTCGGGTTATTACGGTGGCAGTCAACTTCAATGCAGAGTTTAGTTGCAAGAACTGCAAAGGTGTTTTTTAATTGTGATTCCTTTGTATCCTAATCTTTATTTCCTCATGAAAGTAGTTCCCTGGATACCTGCAGAGAACTAAACTCTTCAGATTAGAGATGTTGGTGTATTCCAGCCTAGGATTTGCACGGGGAAGTTGGGGTGGTTTTATCACCAGCAGAGGTTGATTTTTTTCCTAATAGCTTTTTATTTTGTGTTCTTCCAGTCTTTCATTACCAGGTCAAGATCCATTTCTTTGGAAAGACTAATACAACCAAGACAAACCAGCCATTCCTGATCTCTCTCTATGGCACTTTAGATGAGAGTGAGAACATTGCTTTCACGCTGTGAGTAGCTACAGAAACAACTGTGATGTACTGTTGAGTCTACCTAAATCTGTTAAAGCCCCAGCTGAAACTTGTTCTAGCTCCAGCTGCAGAAATCTTACTGGGTCCCAGAATCTGCCCTTGTCCTTGATGAAGTGGACTCAAGTGGACATATCCACTGCTGAAGCTAATGATCAAAGCTCTGCAGGAGCTGTTCTTGAAAAGAGAGATGTGAAATACAGCCATGTGAAGTGTGACCTGTGGCTCACCCTAATAAGAATTTTTCTTACTAGGCAGGTTTCCTGTTTTTTTTTTTTTTTTTTTTTTTTTTTTTAGTATCTTTATGCCATATTCCAGCTGTGTTAAAGCTCCTTAAAAGCACACTGCAGCCTCAAGTTAATGGGTCTGAAGGCCTCAGTGCAGTAGCTGAGGGAGACACATGGGATTTGCTTTCACAGCTCTGCAAATAAGCAGAAGTCCGTGCTTACATCCCTGCACGTGGGCTGGCAGGGAATGGGACTGGAAAACACAAAGTCTGTTTTCTCCTTCAAGGAACCTAAACTGTTCCTGGCTGGTGCTTGTCTGTCTTTTCTGAGAGCATGGGGGAAGACATTCCTTGCCTGGCAGTCTGGTCCAGAATTTTACCAGCCTTGCTGCAGAAGGCTTTTCCTTGTGCCTGTACAAAAGCTTAAGGTGGTTTTTCCCTTATTCCATCGATCAGAACTACGGAGAAGGTTTGCTTTCTTCTCTGAAGTACATAAAGTCCTGGTTCTGTTTCCCCTTAATTGTCTTTATCTGTCCAACAGTTCCCATCTTTTTTTGTTTCTTTTTTCCTTATTTCCCTCCCCACAGGCCTGAAGTCTCCTCAAACAAGACCTTCTCCTTCCTCATTTACACAGAAGTGGACATTGGTGACCTGCTTATGCTGAAGCTGCAGTGGGAGAAAGACACCTTCTTCAGCTGGTCAGACTGGTGGACTCCTTTTACATTCGACATCCAGAGAGTCAGGGTGAAGTCAGGAGAAACTCAGAAAAAGTAACTTGTTTTGATTGTTATAAGCCGTATTAGTTTTAATTGACAGTGTTTCCTGATTCCTGTTATCTCACAGGGTGGGACAAAACATGGAAAGCAGTTACAAATGGGTGCAGCACTGATAATAAGGGCTCCAGTGGCAACAAACTAACATCTATGTCAGCCAGGTTCAGTTGTTTGCTTCCACTGGGATGTGCAGTCTGTAGTTTTACTCCACAATTTATTTGCATACCACTGTCCCGTGTGCCTCAGATTACAATACGCAGGAGAGGATCTCCATGAACCAGCATCTGTGATTGTATTTGCAGTTCCTCTGCTCCTTTCTCTTGCTGGACATTTGCATAGGTTTTCTTGCAAAGAGAACCCTTAGAAGTTTTTAGAAACCCTTCTAAAAGTGTGTTTGCACAAGAAAGTATTGCTTTGTTAGCTGGATTTTCTCAGGAGTTGAATACCTGAACAGTGGGTGAAAACAGAAACACATTAACTGTTGCAGGACATTGCTTATGCATGAACGTTAAAACAGCAAAGTCTGAACAGGATTGCTTTGACCTAAATCTTTTGAAATACTCATATTCACTAGACATGAGATCTGTTAGCAGAAAACAGACCCAGAACAGTATACATGTCCTATGTACAGTATTGTAAATCTTATGTTCCTCTTTGAATAAACAAGGCAGTCACTTGATCAAAGAACAATTATCAGAGCTGAACAAATATAGGGGTGGGGAAAGTACTGATAAATAGAAAAGCAACTGCTCAGGTTGGCTGGAATTGGCAACCTACCTCTTTTGCAAACATTTGAGGGGATAAGGCTTTCTTCCAAGATCATTCACCAGACAAAAAAGTCACACAAGGACTGGTATTAAGTAAAGATCCAAGAGAGTATGGGGTAGAGCTTCTGCTCCCTTAGCCATAAGAAGATTTTATGGAAAGGACCAGCGATGGTTATGGCTACAGTTTGAGGCCCATGCATAATTCATTTACCCATTTTTCTTGTACAGTGTTTCTTTTGTCACAGAATTATCTTTTACAAGCCTGTGAGAAAATGACTTTTAAAGTAATAGTGCCCCACGTCACAAAGTGGGAAGACTGCTTCCAAGCACCAGTCCTGTTCCTACAGTTAAAAAGAGACGTCTGCCTCAGTCATGTGATTGTCCAATATTTATTCCCCAGGGTTGTGTTCTGTTCTCAAGATGGCACCTCGCGTCTCAGTAAGGGAGAAGAGGCAGCAATATTCGTGAAGTGCTTGGAGCAGCCTGTCAACAGGAAGAGAGGGGGGTATGACTGATTACTATTGTTTTGGGTTGGGGGGAACTTGAGTAGGAAGATCTAATAAAACTTCCCAATTTAGTTGACTTGTGCACTTGTGCTTCAGAAGCATCACAACTCAGACTAACCTGAGGTTTGCTATGGCAGCTTTGGCAGCTTAAAAAAACCTAATTTGGTTTTCTGCTAGTCATCTCCTTGTGTGGTTGTTGGTGTGTCTGAAAAGCAAGTACAACTCGCTGCCTGTCACATTCGCACAGTGGCCAGGTATAAGTGACTGTTAGAGAGGGTTTACAGACAAGGCACTGACACAAAGAGGAAAGAAAAGAATGCCTCTATCTAAAGATGCCCTACATTTACCCTTAATTGAAGAACATCCAACATCCATACTGAGTCAGTCCAGAGCCCGCCCTCCTCACTGTCCAGCAGCAGATTCAGAGGCTGGTACAGAAACTGGGCAGGCATATGCAGGTGCTCTCCCTGGCACACTGCTTTTTGCTGGCAACCGTCATGTGAGTGACTTCTGGAGGTTTGCATCTCTGATTTGGATCAGAGATTGAGTCTCTGTGTTTATTAGCCTTTGGTGCATTTCAGATTTTTCATCAATAATTTTTCTGACCCAGAGTAAACTTTCAAATGTGGGGCCAGCTTTATTTGGACTTTATCCACTAAAGTTTGAGCTGGAGAAGTGGTTATATTTATTTTAGTGCGGTTGCTGTGTGTGAAAGGTCTCATGGGGACACTTCTAGACAGAGATCTAGTTCTGCATAAAAAGGCACGTGTGCTGACCTTCGCTCCAGGGCAATGACCTGGGGAGGCCTTGGGAGCACTGTGTGTATCTGACATGTGTAAAATCAAGTAGCAGCCAGGAAAAGCCTAAGCACATAGCTTATTTTCCTGTTAAGTAGTATTTTTTTAATCTTAAGTCTCAAAATAAGACAGAAAGGGAAAAGTATCTTACATCTTCCTCATTACCTTATCTTTTTTTTTTCCCCCTCCCCTTCCCACAGTGCCAAGAAAGCCTCTAAAGAAAATTCTGCTCATGAATCTGCTTAAGTGACCAGAATGAAGATACTCCAACTGGGGAGGCGGAGAGTGTTCACCCCATGGACTGGATGTTCAGAACCAAATATATAGAAATATTTATCTGCTGCTGGCTTTTTTGCCTGCTACTCCTAGCTATCTTAGGGGACTTCTTGTAAGGAAGTCTCAGCATTCAAAGTTACTAACCATAAAGATACATTATCCAGATAGTTTAAAACAAAAAGAAACTCGCAAAACAACTTGCCAATGGCTTGAGTGCTGGGAAAGAATAAGTAATTTTGCTTAATCATGGTGCCTTGTGACAAGGTTTCTTGACATCAAATCCTCTATAGCAATTTTCTAGTATTTATTGAATAGAAACAAAGTCTGTACCAGGCTGCTTTTTTTTTTTTAAGGAGTCTTCTGAAACTGGACAGGTTTTTTTTAGGCTTCGCTAACTGAATTTTCACACAGTTCAGTGGCTAGTGTTCATTGTCTTCAAGTGTGTGTTTAGCAAATGAGTAGGTTTCTTATGTGAAAAAATACCTTTGCTGTGTGTATTACTAAAAGGTGTCAGGGACTGACTTAATATGGGGATGAATTTTCTAGTTTGTGGTTATGAATGTGTTTTACTGGGGGTAGATGCCAGTGCCGCTTAGCAATAGGTATGATCTGTTAAGCTATATATTTCTTTGCAGCTTACCCTGGAATAAATCGCAATTATAGGAGAAGACAGAAATACCAGTGTCCTATGCAGACATTCAACTTTTCATCTGTGCTTTCATTCCTTGAATATGAAACCATCTAGCCTCCAACACTGTATGAATAAGGAACTGCAAAGGAATTGAGCTACCAGAAACTGCAGGAAACGGGCTTTATATTCTTGCCCTGCCCTGTGTGTGCCCCCTCTGCCCCCAACTTGCTTGCATCCCATATGTCAAAACTGGGACAGTTTCTCTGCTCTTTGACACCAAATGTCAGTCATGCAGCTGAGTGGCTGCTGTATGCAGTCTTTGGTGCAAGTGAATCCACTTGACAGGTAGCAAGCCTGCTCATGCTTCCCTGTACTGGAATTGTGACTGCCAGTGACCCACCTCAGTTTGTTGCTTGACTGTGATACCGTGCTAGGTCCTAGGAGCTGCTTGGTTTTCAGACATGAGGTGGAATTCAGCAAGGAGCAGGAGCTGTGACAGTTAAAAGGAGCCCGACTGCATGATGCACAAGAATGAATGCTCTGAAAAACACTTGAATTAGATATGCTGCAGGTTGCCAAAAATAGATGTATTGAAGGCATTCTGCTTCCCCTTTAAGTATCATGTAATTTTTCTAATGCTCTGAAAGGTTTAGTATCCCTCTCTTAGCTTTCTAGAAGACAAACAAAATACTGGGGAGGCAGAAGGGCATGAAGGTAGATGCTTCTCCAAGTGTAATGTGAGCTATTGATGCTCATATTCGTAGTCATTTCCTGTATGTGCAAGACAGTGTGAAGGTGGTGATTTCTCCAATATCATCCCATCTTGAAAGCAAAACCAGCATGTATGTGTTTATGTGCACAGTTGTGTGTGGTTTTGGTTTGGGTTTTGGTTGTGTTTTGGGTTTTTTGGGGTTTTTTTGGTTTTTTTTGCAGCGATGGCTGCTAGTATATTTGGGGATAAAAGTCTTAAACAGTGCAATATGTTGGAATATTAATAACTCTGAAATTGCTCACATTGATTTCCTAACCCTTAAACTAAAGCAGAGATGTGATGAGTCACTGAGGGTGGGGTTGAGTATTGAGCCACTGCATTTGAGACCTCTAAAAATAAATACAATGATTTATTCCTGATAGACTTCACATTTTGTTAAAACTTTCTCTTAAGAGTTAAGTTCTTTGGAAATAGAGTGTCTGAACAGATGTGCTTTTAATACAGGTTCAAATACAAACACAGAACTTGGCTAGAAAATAGTGAAGGTTCTTGTACATGAGGACACATGATTTAGCTTTGGATGTTATTTATTAGCTGTAAATAAGATATTTATGTGTGTAAAGGTAGTTTGTATATATTGCTACAGTTGCTCACAGTCTACATTAATACAGTTGTGTCGTATTAATCCTGTATATAGCTTTCAGAGAGATTTTTATCAACAAACCACTTACACTGCGTTATTTCCTATGTGGTTAATACATTTTTTTTTAAAAAACGAAAAAAAGCTCCTCAGTTTTGTACAGAGTGGAAACCTGTGGTTTTAATAAAATTCTCAAACTGATGCCAAAGTCACTAGCTTCCTTTTGATGAAACAATTGCTGTATATCTTCTATGTGAAGGCCTTTTACTTGGATTCTGGAGTGAAAAGATGGGTTAAGACTTTTTTACAGCAATGTGTGATTTCCCCCTACCCTACCCTGCCCGCCCCCCCCCCCCCCCCTGGGGAAAAGCAAAAACCCCCCCCCCATTGGGGAAATGCAAAAATCACCTATCAAAACATCAAGGAGTCCCTATGTGCCAGCTAGTATCCCCATTCACAAGAGAAGTTACTGGTCAGCTGCAGTTCGTGGTTTTCAAGTTTCATGCCCTTTTAGGAACTGCCCTTACTTCAAAAGGTTCTTTTCATCTTTTTCTGGCAAGTGTCAGAACTATACTTCTGCTCCTTGGTCTACCAAAATAGGTAAGTTCTGACCCTGTGGGTACCAATCCCTTATCACCACTACTGCTTAAGGGAGTAACAGTGGAAAAAAATTGCTTTGACCCATGTGCTGTGGGCACAGCTGAGCTCAAGAGTGGTTGTGACAAGGACGGTTTGCTCTGTGAGATACACAGAAGGCTCTACCATGGCCCTTGGAAGGGGAGTGCCAGAATTACGGAGAGTTGTAGTGACAGGCATGTGGGGGAACAATTTTAGGAGTAGTTAGAGCAGCTCTGAGTAGGCTTGAGAGACTGCTTGTAACACTTCTGTTGGTCAAAGAGCTTCACGCGTTGTGAGAGCAGAGGGGAGTTATGCAATGGAAAAGGATGGGCACAGAGGCAGAGGATAAATGGAGGGAGAGTGATGAAAGAGGGAAGGGGAGGAACTGCAGGTGGAAGGGAAGGAAGGGCGGTAGGGAGTATCCTGGGGGAATGAATAAGAGAGGGAAGGCTGGGAGGAAGGAGGAATGCGCTCTGAAGAAAGGGAATGTATGGAAAAGCTGGTGTTTTAAGGGCAGACTGCTGCTTTCCATGTGTCAGCGGCTTGATTTGGGGGGCTGGAAGGACTCCTACAGTTGCACAAGACAAGCCCTACAACCACTTCTCCTAAAAGCACCATGATATTACTACTTTCTTAAAGCCACAGCAATCTCACTACACAAAACACATTTTTAGGTAAAGCAGAGAAATAGTTTCTGGTGCAGGGATAAGAACCTGCATCTCCCCCGTGAGCCTTCAGAGCCATCCCTGGCCCCCTTACTCTTGCATCTTGCTCTGCAGTGCTCAGCCACATC
Source organism: Podiceps cristatus (assembly GCA_000699545.1). Classification (NCBI taxonomy): domain Eukaryota; kingdom Metazoa; phylum Chordata; class Aves; order Podicipediformes; family Podicipedidae; genus Podiceps; species Podiceps cristatus. The sequence continues at coordinate 4,364 of KL258880.1, read as the reverse complement.
AGGAAAGGTAATGATCCCGGCTCACCCCACCATCTCCAGAGAGGGCTATGAGGGGGCTAGACAGTCCCATGGCTGACCAACAGGCAGAAAGAGCTATTCTTGGCTGAAAAGAAGGGGTGACGAAAAGGATTTCAGCCAATGTACCTGCAAGGCAAGGAAGTCTTAAATCTAGCGCCTAGATTTTATTCCTACATATTTCATTCTGAGACATTTTTGGAACCAGCAATGAATGTGCTGTCTGTAGGTGTCTCCATACTCAATTAGCAGTTTTGTAGTTAGCTGATTTGACTCCCCTACTGAGGCACCATATTCTTCATAGAAGGCTGAAATGCAGCACCTGGTTTCACATTGGGGAACACACTTTAAACATTAGATTGCAGGGGGCAAGAATAATATCTTATAATCTGAAGCCCGAGATTAGTTCCTCTTTAACAGCTGAGAAAGCACTCAATGGATTCAGCAGTGAGCAAACTTTCCAGTGAGACTCTTTCCATATCTGTGAAGTGGGTGGTTGATTTCCATGAGCCTTGAAATCATGAAGGCCTGTATAAATCACCCATCTTTGTATACCAACACTTTTTTTCCCTTCGCAAACTGTGATGACTAGCTATGGAAAATGCTTTTTTCTGCGTGTTGTGAATAAAATGTCAGAAGCTTGCTGCTTTGAATGAGCAAGACATTGTAAATGTGTTGTTTCTAAAGCTGGTCAAAACCAGATATTGAAAACAAATTTTCAATAAAAGGGAAGAATTAAAGTAGCTGTAGTATTTTGCTTTTTGTTTACAGCTGTCAATGCAGGGCTGTCCATATTCTGACTCTCTCAATTGAAACATAGCAATACTAAAATCCTCAGCTCCAAGGGAAGCAATCCAACCACCACCAAGTCATCATTCAGGAAAGATTTCCAGCTTCTATTGATGCCTCTTTCCAGAAAAGTCTTAGAGTCAAATGTTTCTCGTAGTATATCTGGAAAATCACCAGGTTACACATAAAGGGATTAGCATTCTCCAGTGACTGAAGGAGAACAAGGAAATGAGAAGAGGAAGGGAAGGGAACCATTTGGCAGAACATCCCATGTGGAGCTTGTCTCAACAATGCCTTTATATCCGTGTGTGGTGCTATCTCTGCTCAGCAACGCTCAGGATACTTCCCTAAATCATTTCAAGTTAACTCAGCCAGAACAATGCATCCACATTAGAAAAGCAAATGCTAATCAGGGACCACTTTGGGTGTAGCAGGTGTTAGTGTGTGGGTGCAGTGTACATCCATGATGTAATCTCCCAACCATTCATGTCAGATAAACAGTGTTCTTCATTGTAGGCCCTTCCTGTGGGAGGTAACCTGGTATCATTAGTCTCCCTTCTTGCCAATGACTCTGGAGAGTCTCTGTTACTGTTCATCACCCCACCATGTCGAACCACGGGGTGAGCAGTGAAACAGCCTGGCTGGCCATGTGTTTGCCCTCAAAAGCGCCAGGAAGTGAAGACATGTCTCGCATTGCTCCACCTACCAAAGTTGTTTTTTTTTTTTTTTTTTTTTACCCCAAATTACCTGTAAACCTGGAATCTTCTAAGTAGTGAAACAAGGACACTCCTGAACAGAGATGACTGCCAGTGCCAGCTTCACTTCTTCATCTGCACAGGCGCTCCATGGAAATTAGGAGTAGGAACAGATTCCCATGCTAGAACAGGTTGAAAAGATGCTAAGAATAGCCACACTTTTTCAAAATAAGCATTAAAAATAAAAAGACTACAAAAGGTTTCCTTGCCAGATCCTCAGGCTTCAGTGAGGCCCTTGCTTCCTTCCTGTGGCATGCTGCATTAAGTAACTTTTGGGGGTTTCCTCTCGCAGCCTGGGAGGCTGCTGCTGCAGAAGGCTCCCTTAACCCTTGGGATTAAAACCCTCTCCCATAGCTGACTCTGGATGTGAGGAGAGGGCTACCAGGCTTGTGCTCCTGGTGAAATGGCCAATTCTGCCCTCACAGTGTGAGGCCTAATCAAAACCCTACTGAGGCTGGGAAAAGTCCTTTTGTTGACAATGTGGGTTCTTGACTACTTTCCTAATGATACCCCAGTTTTAAAATGAAAGCACAGCTCAAGCTTTCTTGCCTTTGTTCCTCTTATACATCATTACCAAATTGAGAGCATACAATGTCAGGTCATGAACTGCTCAGGCACTAGGTTAAATAGCAGCTCTGGATGACTTCTCATAAATATTCCCAGCATCTCTTGGCCTATAGAGACTTGCTTATCTATGAGCTGTCAGAATAAACAGCATCATTGCAGTGATGTAACCAGCACCCAATTAAAATTAAAAAGGAAAAAAACCCAACCCCAAAACCAAAAAAACAAAAAGCGAGGGACAGAGAAAGACGTGGTAATACCTTATTTAACATCTAGGACCTCCTGTAGGAGTGTATGAGACTAACACAATCCCAAGCAAACCCTACTGTTTGCCTTGGCCTTTGCTGGAATGCCAGTCATTCGCATGGGCAATGGGAGCCATCTCAGGGATGCTATCACATAACTCCAGCTCACTGCTCTTTGAGGCATGTTACCCCCATGCCTCAGGTGGTGTGCCCCTTCCAGACCCTTGCTGGGTCTTGCTCTGAAGCCAGGCATGGTCACACTTGTTCTTAAATTCCTCACTCTTGGCAAGCTGCAAAATGAGAAATAGCATAGCTAGAGAAGGTGGTTCTTGGTTTGTAGCAGG
>JMFS01017607.1:0-15836 GCA_000699545.1 Podiceps cristatus | reverse complement strand
ATATATATAATGAATCTCAGGTTTGCATTCACAGTTATGACCTTTGATCTCAATCTAGGTTCACAACACAGCTTGCTTTTCTACTTACAAAATATGGTAAAAAGTTTTAAAAATCAGAGCTGGGGACTACAGTGGTTAGTGTAGTCACTTGTGGAGCTGGGTCCATGCCCATACCAAATAACTTTTTTTTCTTTTTAAATACAGATCAGAACATTAACAGGAAAAGAATGGAGAATTCCTTCAGGAACATCTTGAGCATCCCATGATTTTCTGGGAAGGCAGGACACACAGTTTCAGACACTGCTCCAAGCTGGGTCAATCCAAAAGATTTCAAATCATCTCATTGCTCGTGTGAGCATTTATCTATAGAACAGCTTGCTTTCTCGGAGCATAGGTAGGTAAGGAGGACAGCTGTGTAGCTCTGGGGTCGTACAGGTAAGATAGTTGATGATTGCCTTTAGTTTCAGAGCCTAAATCCCCTTGAAACTGATCCTCTCTTCACACGTGTTTTCCTCTTTTACTCATCTCTTCTTTGGTCTACTGGCTTATGCTATAGTACCTAACTTTTCAAATGATGAGGGACAGGTAGCTGCTTCAGGTGCCCTTTGGTAAATACTTAACTAAACTGAAGCATATGTCTTCTGATGAACTAAAGCAGCACTTCAGTGAATAGGTTCCACCTATTTTTCTTACCCCTTCCAGTTTGCCGTCTGTTATGTGAAAGCCAGCTGCCCCTGTGGAATTTATGATCCTGGTTACCAATACAGGTGAATGAACATGCAATATTACTCTTCTGCATTCAACCTTAACAGAAGCTGACAACCTTCTTTAAAATTAGCCAAATGTCTTGCAGAAGATTAATTTTGAAATGTCATGGGAAAACAGGAAGATTGCATATGACTAAGTGCTTGTGATGCAGAAACCTTGACAAGAAATGGCAAAGGCAGCAAACAAAACAGAGTGAGAGAAGCTACATTGCTGAGTACAAAAGTTGATGGTTTGCACAAAAAAATGAGTTTAAAGAGTTTGCCCAAGAGTATTGACTTCACTATATAACACAAAAATATATAATCACAAATTCTTCCTGGAAGTGGTTATGAATGCAATTTAAAATGTAATTTATTCTTTTTGAAATTTGGTGGATTTTGTTCATCACTGATATACTTGGATTTTTAATTAACTATGTGTCATAAATGAGAAAATTATTATAAGTTTGAGATGGAAAGGAACTACAATAGTGTCTCTATCTATCTTTCCAATTTAAAATTGTTTCTGTATTCTTGTGTATGCTGCCCAGTGCAAAATAAATGATTCTTGTAATGGGGACTTTAACTTTCCCTTTGAAATAGTTTGGACATTTGGGGTTTTTTTAATGATATTTAGCCCAGATTTTCTACATTCAGTTTCATTTTGACAGTCTAGGATAACTAAGTGGCACTAAATTTGCACCAAGCTTAGAAATTCATCAAAAATTATCATGCAACAGAGGCAGGAGAAAGGAAAATATTCTTTGTGATTATCTGTTATCTACAGTCTCAGAGAATTAATGTTGACAGATTCTTCTGAAACACTGCAGAGTAGCAGCAGTTGTTGCTTTTTTGGCATATTTTGGCTGTAGCCCTCTGGATCAGGAAATATCATCTGAGGTCACAAATTCTACTTTATGCCTTTACAGAAAAGCATGTGGCATAAGCCAGGAAATAAAATGTAATACTACAGGGACTACAAGATCTAAGGAAGAGAATACATTTACTTCCACAAGAGTATTAATATTCTGGAACATAGTGAGAGATCTATGCACTTAGAATAAAATCCCGATCTAAGGAAAAGCAATAGCGTACTTTAAGGTAGGTTAATAAAGCCTTTTTGTCCTTAAGACAGATCTTTTTATCTGTTTTCATTTTGTTCAATGCTGTTAGGATTTTCAAACAAGAAGTCAAGCGGTGGTAAGTATCTGTCACTCTGAGTGTCAGGCCTCAATAAAGAAGTGTCAAAATATGAGTGTAACTTTCATTGAAAATAATGGGCAATTTTAAAAAAAAAATGTTTTTCACATTTGCCTTGGTGATGGAAATAGTATAAACATTTGTTTAGATAAGGAGATCGTTTTTTAACTATATTTATTATATATGATAGCATTTTTTAATTTAGATTCTCTTGTTAGGTAAAAGGTCATGTTTGGGATAAGTTGGTCTTATGTTACATTTATGTTTATGACTATATATGTTCATGAGAAACATGTACTTTGAACCGGCAGACAGTCCCACTCTGGATTGAATTTTTTCATTGCATGTAGATGATTTTTTTTTCCTTTCAGTGTTCCACAGTAATATTGCATTTATTCATTTCATGCCAGGTGCTAAATTCAGATCTGCTTGGGGATATTTCTGAAAGAATTGGACTGTGGCTTTTACCTTTAACCATGTTGCTATTTCTGTTCCAGGGATATTAAAATTCCCCTACCCACTTCTACATGTGCTCACCAGTATTCAGTCACAGAAGAATTTTAATGGAAAAGGAAAAGGAAAGGAATCCAAATAGGTACATAAGCCCCTATTCTTAAGTATATTTGCAATTTTGTGGTGCAATTGGATGCTAGGAGAATGGGGCCGGCCCTGCTGGTTCTGGCTAACAGGAAAGTGCTGCTCCAAGACAGGCAGCATACGATTTTCCTCACATAGCTCTGACAATGGAAGTTGGTTCTGTACTTTTGATATTCAAAGACTTGGACCAACTTTAAGCAAAGACTGGTAATCATGTTCAGGTGTTTGGTGGTTCAGACAGGTGGAAAATGCCCAAATACTTTTTCTAAATTTCCCAGTTGAAGTGCCATGTATTCCAGAGCATCATGTCAAGTCATTTTGTACCACATTGTCTAACACAATGTGACTGATGCTATGCCTCAGAAATAGAAGTAACTGACAGTGCCTAATCTAATCCATGAAAACATGACCTTCAGAAGATGTACTTTGAGATATGTGCCATGCACTATTTTCATATGATCTTTCCTTTAATTTCTCATGACCTGACTGCATACTTTTCTCAGGGGCATGTCACTCATGACCATGTACTTGGTGTCACTCTTTTTCAGAAACCTCTGTTAATTTCCACAGCATTTGAACCAGGATTTCAATGCTTTTCCATCTTGCAATCACCTGAACAACTTTTATCTATAAATTTCAGAAATTTGGAATTGAACATTTTATCTTTGGAATTATAAGAGTTACATGTGATAAACTATGCTCATATGACCATCAAATTACAAATATGTACTCTGCACACAGTTTTCTTTCATGCATACTTATAAGGTGTTATAACTTTAAAGAGCTCGGTGACTGTAGTAAATCAATTCATAAGCTGTTAAAGCTTTCTAATGATTTGACTTCAAAGGGAAACTAAATGAATAGAGTCTTGGATAATATATTTGAATAAACTGTATTATCCTTATCTATTATCTTCTCAATATTTCGTATTCTCAAAAAAAATTTTTAAACTATGTGCTGATACTTTAAAGTTATCAATAGGTATGAGTTATTCATAAAATGAGCTAATAAGTGCACAAATATTATTTCATTCATTCTGGGTCCTTAGGTTTAGTTTTTGACAGAAGGTGATTTGTGCAACTGATTGGTTGCACGTTATTTATTCAGGTTTTATAATTAAAAATAATAAAATTCAAAGTTATAGGAAAGATTTCTACTAAATAATGGCAAAAAATAATAATTTGGCCTTTAGTGTAATCTTTTTAATCTGACCATCACATAGTGTCAAGAAACTGATAGCTTTCTATGGTCACAGCATGTTATTTTGACAGTCGCACCGAAACATTTGAGCACAAAAAGGAAATCTGCGATTGCTTTGTTGATCTTCCTATGAGAGAATTATTTTGCTGCGTTGCTATAATCTGATATTGTATCTTAGTTAGAACTAAGCCTTATGAAACATCACCCTGAAGGTCAAAAAGAACTCTGCTATGAATTTAAACCAAGCATTTGAAGGGAGGAAAAGAGGTTTGCGAACACACAGCTCTGTCTCCTGCAAATCTCAGGGGGATTCTCAACTGCTGACTCCTTATCTTAACATGTAACATAATAACCAATTACTGTCAAAGTTACCAGACCCATCAGACTCCTATTGCATTAACCTTATGCACTGGTTCAAGAGAAATGCAATCAATCCACTGCTAAATTAATTACTAATTTTAAAGTTATCATTAAATAATATGATTCCAAAATTGGCATAAATCTTGTGGTTAAGTATCAAATTAGATATCAAGAAAGGCAAAGGAGTGGCAAGTCCTATTCAAAGGATTTCATTATATTCATTTGCTCAGAGCACTGAGAGGTCATAATTTTAACCTTGTATGGGTCCAAACCATATGAAAATTATTCATGTCACCGAAGGCCAGCAATAATTCTTTTAATTCCATGGCATATTAATGACCAACAACGAATGAGCCCCTTAAGTGTCTCATTTATTGTCTTAAATATGAAAATGTTTTAGAGATTAGAGAGGAAATTGTTTGAATTAATTAACTGAACTGACGCTCAAGGGAACTGCTACAAGATTTTCAGACAAAGGCTGAGAATTTACAATAATGACATTTCTTTCATGGTTAGAAAATATAGTACCAGAGGGACTTTGAGGCACTCTTAACATTTTAGCTGATGTCTGTTGAGGGCTTGAGATTCCTCTGAAAGCATTTATTTTATTCATTGGAGACTCGTCTCAATTATGGTATGAAAGGCATCGCATTAAAATAGCCATGAGGCTCACAAATTTCACCATTTAAATGGGATCGGATAACTGACACAATGAAAATTCAGAATGTAAATGGAGACTATTAAAGTAATAGGATCATTTATAAAAAAAAAAAATGCTTTTTTCAAGAAAGGTAATCTGCAAAAGATAAAAACCAGTACTGTGTTGAACAAGGCTAACAATCAAACTGTGTTGAACAGGGTTAACTTAATCACTTTTTTTCCTTCATTTTTATGATATCTATTAAGAAAAACTCCTCCGTTCATAAATGCAAATCTACATCCTTATATTTACAGTGGCCCAAGTCCTGGGTAGGACCACAGTGGATGCCTTGAATTAGTTTGAAGTTCTAGCTAATGTTGTCACTACTTTTGAACACAGAATCATAATATGGTTTCTTCCTTGGTTTCAAAGTTACAATGAGACTATATAAATATGTATATATACATATATGTCAGAGGTTTTACCCATAAAAGAGTTAGGAAAAAAAGATACAAAGCTAAGGCAGACAGTGCCTATATTGATTTCCGTTTCTATTCTGGTCAAGTATAAATTAGAATATCAGGCAAGTGATTTGCAGGGATTTTTATTTTTTATTATTACTCAGCTGAAGGGACTAGCTATACTACATAATAAAAAAAGATAATCTTTCTCGTGTTCTCTCTTACTTTTTTTTGGTAATTACTTAACTGTTTATTTAATCAACAAAAAGAAAGAGTAAAAGTTAAAGCCTAAACTGAAGATCAGTGAAAAATTTCTTGTTCTAATAATTTCTATCTGATTTTCAAGTTTTAAGATTTTTTAGTTTAAAAAATTGCTTCTTCTCAGTGGGAGAGTCCAACTCTCAGAAAATTGTCTTCCAAAAATTTAGCTAACGAGATTCTTACCTGAAAATGTGCTACTATAGGGTTGTATGGCTTTGTTAGCATTTGAGTTTGCAATTTGTGTCTTTTTCTGTTTGTTTTCTGGGTTTTGTTGGGTTTTTTTATTTATCTTGTTGACTTGGAATAAACTTAATATTACAAAGTATTCACTTCAGCTTTATTTTTATAAGTTGTATTTTCCTGACACTGAAACTTATCAGAATGGGGTTTCCCAAAACTTAGCAATGAACTGAGAGCCCTAAACCACTTTTATATTTTCTCAGAGTATTCTGAGACTGATCATATTATCTAAAGGAGAACTGGAAAGGAATTTGGGAGGCTGCATGGCAGAGAATACTGGTCCTCATTCCATGGAGGATAGGTGCTAATAACAACAGAAGCTTTAAGGCATGAGATAATGATCAGAAGGGAGAGGATAAAGGTGCCTCTTCAGGACTGAAACTATGCTTAATGATGTCCATCTTGCTCAGCATCAGGTAGGAAGAAAAGTATAGCTAGGCTGTGGCTAGGAAGTATAGCTAGGTATAGCTAGGAAGGTGGCTACCTGGCTTATTTTGCAACTGACCACCTGAGTAAAGGCAGTCCCAAATTAGATGCCTATACTTTGCACATAGTTAACAGGAACAACTGTGCATTAAAATAGTCTGTCATACTTGCTTGTCTAAAATGGACAGCACAAAAGTATGAGAGGAACCACAAATCTCTCAAAGACATAGGAATCTAATTAAAGGGCTCTGTAGGTTGCACCTGCATCCTTGAGCGACTTAGAAACACACTCTTTTTTTTTTTTTTTTTTTTTTCCTGCAGAAGAGCCAAGCACAATGCCTCTTCAGCTTAAAAAAGCTCTTCAGCCCTCACACACTGGGCAAAGTGGTATATTCTGTTGCAGTGGAGGTCTTTAGGGTCATAGGAGCCTTTCTTAAAAATAAAACACCACTTTGGGGAAGTCTGACAATTTTTTTGTTTCTTTTTGAGAATCTTCATCCACTTATATTGATTGGTATTGATTGTACCACCTAGAGGACATTGTCCTTAAAAAGGTAAAAAAATATGTAAAATATTCCAGAATGGTGAAGTATTTCGCTGTTGGGAAGAAATAGATTGCATAAATGTTTCCACAATACAGAGGAACACTCCCTATTGCCTTGCAAAGTTTCCACCTACTTCCACATTCTCTGGTTTTTAAACTACATGACATTGCTCACTTTGCTAAACTATTAATATAATTAGTGATTTTCAAGAATATGCAAGCATGTAAGCATTAAACGAAGATTCCTTTGACAAGTATGCCTACTTCCTTTCCAAGATTACTTATGAAGAAAATAGTCTATCTTTTCTCTTTGCAAACACATTTTTGATAAAAGGAACGATAGTTTATAGAAAGTCTTCACTATTCATTACTTATGCACGTTTGGCTTTGGCTGTGCTTCTTACCTTTACTAATTTCAATGAAGCTTACTTCAGGTTTTCAATCATCAGTTTTCCGGGAGGCCGCCTGAATTTAACTAACTCCTTATTCCTCTTTTGTGAAGAGCAAAACTTGCATGGTCTATCTAGATGCACCTAAGTTTACCTAGATTTAGGCTAGTCTCAGATATCTAATTTAAACCTAAAAATTTAAATGTAGAAGTCTAAAAATGAGCATTTTGCACTTAAATTTATTTTTCACTGATGCTCTGAGTTCTTTAGGTTAAAATCCTTTCTAATTATATATTTATATGATGAAGATCAAACTGCTGTAGCCACCTAGAATGGCAGCAAAGGCCCTTTCTTAGTCATTATACCTACAGACTCCTGCCAGTTTTGCTATGGCTTGTATCTGGATTACACCCTGTGCTGCATATTGTGACATATTACAGCACTGTAAGAAATAATTATGTTTGAATAAGTATCCTGAAATAATTGAAAGACAGGCCATTCTCTTCACCTGAAACAACAGTGCACTGTGAAGTGCGGAAGGACTTGACTTGCTGTTGTAGTCAGGCAGAAACAGAAAATACTTCTTGTCCATCATTCCTGTACCACCTCTCTGACGTCAGTAAAAAATTACATTTAAGATTATGGTTCATCGTTGTTTACCAAATGAAAAAGAGTGTAAACCTAAACCCTACATTTCTGGTCCAGCATGGCCTATTAGATAAAAATGTAAAAATAATTATTCCTCACCCTGAGTATACATATCAGTGAGTGTGGTTTTCAATTACAAAATATGTAATGGTTATCTGTGCAAATAAAGCAGATGATAAATCCTTAAGAATATGTCAGTGAGGTGATAATATGTCACCATTTAAAAGCTGATACAGATGCATCTCTATATAAAGTATGTCTTCTGGAAAAAAACCCCAAACATAAGTCTTTATATTGACCTGCCTCCTTTTATTTCACTGAGCGATAGGTTTAACTGTCTTTTATTATGGTATACTGCAGGGCTAAAAAATTTTGTGGGAACCTGATGGCTTTGTTGTTAGTCATTAAGTTCCAATCTTTTTAACATTTAATTTTATAAATATTTCCTTTAAAGTATGTCTTAAACAGTAAAGTAAAAAGTAAAACCAGAAAGTCTTGAATAAAACTTGAAAGTGACTTACTTCATAGCTGTCCATCTCTTAAACCTTTGATAGAATCATAAAATGGTTTTGGTTTGAAGGGTTGGAAGAGACATTCAAAGATAATCTAGCCCACCCCACCTACCATTCTATACAGATTAAAAATAAATCCTTTCCAATCACTGTCCTTTACCTGTCTGAAAACATAACAAAACAAAACAAAAAGTGCAGCTCAACAAGAAGGTCAATATTAACTAAGAGTAGTGTGTTGTGAAGAGCTCAGAAAGACTGGAGAAAAGCAGGAAGTCAGATGCTTAGAAGCCCATGACAACGCTGTCACAATTTGGATCCTGAAAGTGAAGGTACCCTGTCTTGATTTCATCTGGATAAATTCTCCACAGTATTATTTTTTCAGAAGAAGGGGAGGGAGAAGGAGAAGCAAAAATTAAAAAAAAAAAAAAAAAAGCAAATCATCCCAGTATCTCCCTGTCAACTTTAATATTTCCCTTTTGCTGGGAACTCTCATAGTTCTTGTTCTGAACTGAATATTTTTTTTCCTCCTTGCTCCCCACAAGGATTCTGGATTTTTCTCTTTTTTTTTTTTTTTTTTTTAGCAAAAGAGAATAAGTCTTTCAATCAAATTTTCTCTTACTTAAGTTACTGGTATCAAAAACTAACATAATATCCATACTGTGAACTTGGCTTTCAGATTTACAGGTTTAGCTATGTTTCATAAGAGCCTGAGGTGTCAGATACAAACTGTAAGAGATACAACACAATCCCATTTATCCAGCTACAGACAAGCTATCTGCATATGCAGCACTGAGCTACAGACAAGCACTGAGTTTCTTCAATTACCCTTGAATGAATGTACTCTCCCAAAAGTAGTGTGGAAAAAAGCGCTAACCTGGGGCATGAACAGCAGAGTCAGCCACCATCCAAGCTTGTGACAGGTCTATGTGAATTCACAGCCCTTGATTGCAGCCTGTTATCTTTTCTTGATTGTCCATGGAGCAGAGATCAGCAGATGTCCTGAACTGTGTCCTGATGCTGTGATGTGAACAAACAATAATTTGCATCAACTAAGTCTCAGTATTGGCTGGCCCACATGGTCTTTGAACTGATGTCTCCAAAGGATAGGGCTTCACTACTCACATAGTCATCTATGTCGTGACATGATAATTTTAAAAATGGAATGTGCTGTTGTAGTTCAGGAAAAACAAACAAAAAAAATTATAACTGTACAACAGGACCTTTTCTGTATTTAATACATTTTTCTTTTGCTGTTATCAGTATACCTTGTATTCCAGATAGCAGTTCCTTGCTCTCTTGCCTTGACCCATCCCTCTTTAACAGGGACATTCCTCCTTGCAAGACAGCACTGGACAGCAGTCTCACCAGTATTTGGGAGCATTACCTAAAGAAGTTGGAGAAAAAGGAAAGACAAGTAAAATTCAAATAAAAATGTTACAATAGATTTAGCCTCTCTGTGCTAACAGGTTTCACTGGCTGAGAAAGCACATGACGTGCCTAGGATAAGCAGCAACACCATTCAGTTTCTATTGCAAAGAGCCCAACGCATCGCTGTTTTCGTGACTGCATTTCTGATGACTAGTATATTCCAGGGATCTATTTAGTTTTAACCTATTTTACACTAAAAAATGAATAATACTAAGGAATAGCTACATAATAAAAATAAATGAAAACATCATATTACTGTAAATAACATAAATTCTCCAATGTGAGGTAGAAACATATAACAGCATCCCAAATTTTAGTCATGCCATATTTTGTGTTCTTTATAGAAGAGGCTTTCTATTAGACATCTGCTCCTACTGTCCTCCAGATTTTATTTTTTTTCCATCTTTTCTTTCTCTGTATTTCAGATGGGCCAGAAAATGGAATATAAATCATTCCAATAGTAGCCTATAAAATTTAGCATTGCTTACATAGCCAAAGCCATTGACTGTGAGCAGTTATGAATATGGTAACTGTATCCACTCACATAGTAAATGGTGAAAAATACTGCTGATCAGGTATGCACAGTGCTATGCCATGATGAGTTTAAAGAGGGACTACGTTTTGATGAGATGATTGAATCTATTTATAAGATACAATTTAATAAATCAAAACACTTTGTTGTAAGAGAAAGGAAGAGAGAATTCAAAATTAAACAGAAGAGGGATCTGTATCATCTGTAACAATTAACCTTTTCATATTAAATAGCAGAGGCAGCCAGCAAAGCAGTTAAAGAAATAATTAATATAGTATCATTATTACACTGATTAATGTGTCAATAAGAACATTAAATATTTATATACATTAAGTATTTGTATACATTAACAATTTAATTATTCTCTTACCTCAGTCTTTAAGAAAAAATGCTGACATATATCCATAGCAATGAGAGATGCACATCATTAGAGACTGAGTACATAACCCTCTAACAAAACACTGAGCGAAGAGCTCTTTCTGTCCCATGAGCTTAATATTGACATCAGTATTGGGTCAGTCTCATTTTTCACTTCTTGCAGCTTTGAATATACTATGAAGAAAGTCTTGAAAGTCCCTCTAATTGCCACTCAGGTATTACCTCTGAAGTTTGACACTCCTTTGATTTCAAAACAGTTTTTCCTCAACTGGGCAAAACCATATTCATAGAAGATTCAGGTCTGAGAAATAATTAGACCTGTTTTTGGAGTTTTCTTTGCAAAATATTTTTTTCAGATTTCCTTGGATTTATGTATGTTCTTATCTCATTTTATTTTTCCTTTGTTCTTGTCTTCTTAATGTTAGCCATGACAATGAGATTTTGGCTTTTTTTTAAGGAGAAAAATATTGGTTATTTCACTTCAGCGACAGTGGGTGTTTGCAATGTTATTCATATTACATTGAAACACAAGTAAAGTAAATATTTAACAGACTACAGAAGGAAATACGCTCAGCTGAATATATCTCAAGCTTCTCGGTTTTCAGTAACAAGAAGTCGTATTTTCAAAAACTGGTATGACAAAATTTGTAATTGGGAAGATCCCACTGTTATTACATGTTCACAGATTTTTAAGAGCAGTTTAACAATCGTTATCTGTAAGTATAACAAAGCGATGAATGTGATAACTTTCCTGCAATATATTATTCTGAAATAAGAACACCTGACCTACTCTGGCTCCTTAAAGAGTAAAATACTGTTCTAGTATTACACCATCATGAGTCTGGAATGCCTCAGCTAAATACGACAGGGTTTGGTTTTGTACACCCAAGGTAGAGCATATCGTGTTTTCATACAGACTTCTGTAGGCTTGTTGATAAAATTCAAAATTCTTTTTATCTGTCTTCAAGACTCTTGTAACTCACTGTATCACAGTAACACAATTTAGACAGAGAATATATTTTGACTGTTGGTAGGGTTGATTGAATCCATTTAAAATTCAAAGATACTGCTGTAATGCCCAGAAGCGTGCTATTAACGTGGTGAGTCATGTTTTGATTCATTTATGTTCATCCAGTTTCTGTGTATGTGACACTGATCAAATCTTCCCTCCACTCTACTCTGATACTGACAAAAAAAAAAAAAAAAAAAAAAAAAAAAAAAAAAAAAAAAAAAAAAAAGTAATTTTAACAATTCTGTGACTCTGAGGACTTACCATATAAAACAAATGATGCACACCTTGCATAGGAAAAGCAAGTGCTATGTAACAGGGACAGCAATAAACCCCCCATTTTCTTTGACTACACGTTTCCTACCTGGCCACAGGAAGGTTTAAGTTTCTTGTTATCTACACCAAGTTTTGCAAGATAGGAATTCATAGCTAGAAGTTAGATCTGTGACGTCTGTTCTCCAAACAGCTGTGTAGCAGTTAGCTTGATCCCAGCTACTAAAATGCACGCAATAAGAACTGATTCAACTTTCGACAGAGCATGTGCCTCCGACAAGCCTTCTTACCTTCCCAATATTAGCTTTCTAATATTAATTTCCCATTTATTAGTCAAGTCTTTATCAGGCATATGTCAGATTCTGTCTGCTCTTTAGCGTTTTTCTTTCCTCAGACTGGGAGCTATCCCTATGCATATAAACAATAGAAGTATTATGTGCCTCCCGAGTTTCAAAATTTGAACTGTTATTCTGAAAAACATAGATGTTATCGTTTTAACAGCACCACTATGTTAACCTGATTAATTTTCAGAATGAAAAGTTGTTACTTTCAACTTTCAGAGTATTTAAATATTTCTTGCCAGTGGCAAACATATTTTTTATTTTATAGTTCTATAGTTATTCTGGTTAATAGTTTTTCTGGTTTTATTTTTTGCTTCAACACTTTGCTTGCTTGAAGGAGAAATTTGATGGAAAGGTAAGAAATGTACCCCAGACTCCTTTTTCCTTCTATTTTCCTTAGAAATAGAAACTTACAAAGTTATTTTTAATAACAAGAATGAAGGGCTCTTGTTCTGTTTCATGCACCTAACCAGTATACACAAAATCTTACAGTGTTATGTACAAAGCCACTTTCAAATTATGTTTGTCTTTCTCATTCCCTTTCTTGAGGAAAAAAAGAAAAAAGCATAGCAATTACAGAATCTTTGGTATAAATTGCTTTGAATACAGACTTAACCCATCTACTGAGATCCAGTTGTGTCATAAAAGTGTAAATGTATGAAAGTTTGAACTGAATTTAAATTTTCTGCAATATGGTCTTCACACCCTACTTCTATAGAATGAATTAATCCATTTAAAAAAGCATTTGTCTCTGAATGAATTATTTTGGACATGGTGAATTTTTTTCCAAAATGAAACAAAAACTAGGCTTGATGACCCAAATAACAACACTGATTCTGTCAGAAAGTTTTCACATGTGTTCATGTACATACATATGTACCTATAGGTAGTCATGAAATTGCAATTTCATACCCATTTCTTGGTTGTCTGCAAAGCTTCAATTACAAGAATATTTTTTTCATTAGCCTAATTATTTTGTACATAAATACTATAAGAAAAATCTATGCAAAGCATACACTTTATGGGCTCTTTTCAAGAATGATTCACCTACATTAAACTTCAAATGCTCTGAGTTTTCTCAGTGAAGTTAATAAGGTTGTACACAGACATACAAATATTAATGGATGTGTAGGTAAATATATATAATAATTAAAAAAGAGAATAAATATGTATATCTGAGAGTTCACAGAAGTAATTATCTTAGTCAAGCAGCTATTTTAAGAAAGTATTACCCCCTGGTAACAAGAGATCAGAATACCTGCTGTCAGTCTGTGCTTAGACTTCCATTGAAAAAACAAAGCAACTTCAAAAATACTGCTCCTACAAAAACAACAAAGGGCAGTACAAATTCCCAGTCACTCAGTTCCTCATCTTCATGCTTTCTTCAGCTTCTATATCCTTTGTTATACACAAACGGTTTCCAACCAGAGGAGGCCGATCTGGGGAAAAAAAAAAAAAAAAAAAAAAGAAAAAGTAGGAAACTGTGTTGTTAGAGCTTCTTCCATGTCATACCATTACCCATTTTAGGAACTCAAAATCTGAAGGCTCTGGAGCCACATCTGTGTAAGATCTGCATTTCCACACATGTTTTTTTTTTTTTTCTTTTCCTCTGTTCTTGGGTTTCTAGAAACATGAAATTCCCTTTGCTGTAGCAACTGTACAGAAAGCTATAGCTGTACTGCCTAGTTTCTTGTTATTAGGTACCTTCCCCCCACCCAAGACTTCTACATGCAACAGTGGCTCTCTCTGATATCCAGAGTGGTGGATTTGATGGTAAGTGACCTTTTTCCACCAACAACTTGAGGATATCTTCTTGCTTTATTAGGAAATATGTCATCAGGTATTTTTTACTTTGTCTCCCTGCTCAGACTAGAGCTAAGGGAACTTAACTTCAGGACCTGAGATTTTTATCAGTGTAATAACATTGTGAACACACTGGCATACCATTGAAATGTACCAAATAATTCTGTTGATAGTGGACAAAGAAAAGGAGAAAAGAGGAAAATTTACAGAAATTCCTCTTCACAGTATTATCTGCAGACTTGAAAGGTGAAAATTAAGTGTTCACTACACTAACTAAGTGTGGATGTGAAAGCACAAAGCAAAAGTATTTTTCAGATTTCTGTATAGCCACT
The DNA here is from genome assembly GCA_000699545.1 of Podiceps cristatus. NCBI lineage: Eukaryota > Metazoa > Chordata > Aves > Podicipediformes > Podicipedidae > Podiceps > Podiceps cristatus. The sequence continues at coordinate 1,516 of JMFS01017607.1, read as the reverse complement.
TTCAGTGTAGAATCAACTTTATCCAAATGGTGGTCTAAGAGAGATGTGAAAATACTGTTTCTGGGTCTTGGAGGTGCTATTTTTCCTGGATTTACCTAACATAAAATATACAAATAAATTAGCTTGACAGTAATGCCTGCAGGGATCTCCTGTAGTTATGTAGTAAGACTTTAAACTACTTTACTGGATCAGAGCCATTGGAGTTTCGCATATTTCAGAATCCATATTTTAAACTTTTAGATGTAAACCAGTATATTGAGAAGCTACTCAATACTGCAGATACTGTTTTGTTTGTAATAAGTTTGCATACTGCATATGATCTTTAAAATTGAAGACACACAATTTAAGTGATGAAAATACCTTTTCTTCATTTAACGTAACCTATTTTAAAGCAATTAGTGGAAGACTGTTTTAAAGATATCTGCTTAGCGTGTTTTCCCTGTAAATATTTAAAGCTATCTTTTTCTTAAATACTTATGCTTTACAGGCTGAAGCAGAAATTGCACAGATCAGCTTTGGGAATTATTAGTCTGCCTTTCAATCCCACATCTTTCCAATAGACGGGAATAATGCTTGGGTTTTCCTAGGCTAATCCGATTACAACCTAGCAAATTTACTGAAGATAAAGGATCAAGTTATTATTTAAAAGCTTTTTAGTGCTACTTTCAGAAAAACTGAATATCAGTTTCAGTCCCTGTTACAGCAGTGCAGCTAAAATGATCCTTGCTGGAATGCCACCTAAAAGATGAAAACTGCTTTTAGGGTTTTGTCTTCAGTTAATTTTTCATTTAAAGTGCAACACTCTCACAAGTCTATATCTCATAGTAGCTACCATTTGTTAGCAGAAGAAATAAGAAAATTACACATCACTAAGATTTGAAGATGGGATCTAATGGAAATCAAATCATCCCATAAAATCCATTTGGTGCTTATTTATAGAGCTGGCCATGAGTTTACTGACATTTAGGAAAAAAGGATTTTCTTACTGTCATCAAATGGAAACTGAATGAGTATTTGCCAGTCCACCCACATATCTCTAGTCACAACTGTATTTTGAACATGCTAGATAAGGGACTTATAATTTATAACAACACTTTCCCCCTCCTAAAAAAATCTGTTTGGTGCTTGGAAAAAAAAGGGCTTACTGTTTTCTTTCTCACTTGCCTGATTTGGGCTTGGCAAGTGACTATGAAAATCTGCCAAATGTGACTGACTTGCCAGGCTCTTGGGGTATTCAGTACTTACCAAGCTGAAGCTGGCATTTACTTTATGAATCAATGATGGGCTGACCAGCTGGCTGCTAGTCAAAAAAGACCACTGTCCTACTACTTGGTAGGAAATAACTCACATCCACTTAAATCTGGATTTTTTTTTATTTCTATTTCTTCTGTGTTAGTCTCAAGCTTTTTAAATCAATGGAAAATATATGCACCCTATATATGGACAGTGAAATCCTGATTCCACCTACATGATAAGATCTCTGTCAGTGATTCATAGATTCATAGATTCATAGAAA
>KL258879.1:18687-42667 GCA_000699545.1 Podiceps cristatus | reverse complement strand
CAGGTTGGTAGTTCCCAAGGTCCTCCTTTCTGAAAATGGGCAAAGTCCACCACTTCCTTTTTGCTTAATACCTCCTTAAATTCTCTGCCTTGTTTTGAAATGTCTGTTCACCCTTCAAGCTATTTGCTGTTTTACCATGTACCGTGTTATGCCTATGCCGTAACACCATTATCAGAAGAAGAAATCACTTTACACAGCAGTTTGTTTTCGGGCTGCTGGGACTCCAAATTCAAATCCCACTTCTCCCTTTGGGACCCAAAGTCACCACTTCTACCTCCACAGTTTGGCTGCGCTGGGTCCTGGCACTGGGGGATGGAGGATGCGTAGAGAGGAGGTAAACAAAGACGACAAGGTAGGGGTAGAGATCGGCCATGCAAAGTGTTGAAGCATGCATACACTCTCCCACATCAGTCTACCATTCTTGCCCACAGACTACTGAATAAAGTACTTTATAGCCCTTAGCCCCCCAATTATACAGCACCGTGGAAGTCAAATGACACCAGGAGGTTGCACATTCAGCACTAGGAATAACTTCAGTTCTTGCTTAAGCATTTAGAACATGCCGGGGAATACTTGCCCATACCATGCAACACCCCCCTGCGCACATGCGCTGCTTGGTTGCATCAGCAGCTCCACAGGCGCTCTGCTGGGGCAGCTCCCCTTCACTACCATTTTCTGAAGTTAATGCTTTTGCTGCAAGTTGCAGATGATTAAATGGCTTTTACAGTCCCTGATCCAAAACAAATTAAAAGGGATACAATCCAAAACCATCCGGTGATAAGCATTTGTTCACAGAGAAACAATTAAACGGAAGGATTTGTCTTGTTAAACATACAAAAGGTTATCAATAACCTACCAGTTCACACCATGTCTTCCAGCTCCAGGGAGGGACGGGTTCCCACTCTGTAACAATGCACCTGTGCCACCTGCCATGAGCAGACACGGCCGGGCACCTCCACCAAAGGCATCCTTCCTCTAAGGAGCATGTTCAAACCAACCAAGAAAGGCTTCTGAGGAACAAAGGCCATCGGCAACACAAATTTGACTTCAAATCGAGTACGTGATCATTTACAATCGATTAAGATTGTAAAATCTTAATAGGGCACACCATAATAAAACTAAGCAAGTTATTCAATTCTTAACTAATAATGTTCTTTCTAATTTGACTACATTGTAAAGTTGTCTTAAAACCATCCAGAAGTTATTTTACTGCATTATGCACAGTCCTACGAGTACAATCAAAATGTTCTGCCCAGCTCTACCGTACAAATGGTTTTCATAATTTCTTAACAGAATTTTGCTTTCTTTGCCCAGCACAGTCCATACATCCCCAATTTATCAAACCCTTCGTCTAGGCTAGTTAAAGCTAATACTTCAAAAACTGGATGAAAACCAGCCTCACTTCTTACATCATTCAACTGTATGCCTCTTATTTTACCCTCTCTTCATGACTTTAGGAGCTGCTCCCACCAAATTCCACTTTAAATGACACCGAAGAAAGATATGAATTTGTAACTGAAAGATGCAACTTAAACATTTATTAGCTTCAAAACTGCCGATGATATAAAACAATGCGCCAGGATCAGCAAGCTCTACAAGCACTGAGACCTGACCTAAAAGAAAAGCAAAAGTTGCTATATTGGTTTGAAATTAGGGGTCTATACACAAATCAGTCTCACTGCAGACACTGCTGTCACCTGTATAAATAATTCACAGCAAGTCATATAAAACATATGGATATTTCAACAGAGGTGCAGTGAAACAAGCATGCTGCGGCCCCCCAGTACAAAAAGTGGTCTGTCTTATTTTTCTTTAATGATAAAACACAGACCTTTTAGAACTATAACTTACTCCAGCATATTAGCTTAAAACCTTGCAAGCTACAGTTCATGTAACTCTGCATTACTTGGGAATTTAAACCACTCTTGATCCTTTCAAACAGTCAAAAATTGCCACACAAATACCAACATACTCTTGAACTCCACAGGGAGTGGTTCATTCCTGTCTAACAAGCCAACAACTGCTCAAGATGAAGTTTCCCCATCGCTGGCCTAACTCACTCATCTATCACAATCAAAACTATCATGTGCACTTGTATGATTTACTAGATTCTAAAGGTATTCACAGCTAATGAATATTAGCTTTTCCAAAGCAACCCCCAAAAGTTTAAACACATCCTAAAGACTCTGGGTCTTTCCTTTTATTTCCTCCCCTCATAGCGAAGTGAAAGCACATGTGTCGAGTTTTCATCCTGGAGTCATCAGCTTCATCCTAAGAGAAAACTCTTCAGATAAGTCTCCTTCCACAGGTACAACAACATGAAATGAAACAATTTTAACACACAGCATTTTACTTTAATTTGAGAAGAATCACTGAATACACTTAACAAATTTTGTCTCCAAAACATCTACTTCAAAACAAACCTCTAAAGTCAGTTTTCTGCCCAGAACAAGTTTTCGAAGAAAGAAAAATAAGCCAGACTACTTTTTGTATTGGGCCACACTACCTCACTGCACCTCTGTTGCAATATCCGTATGCTTTCCATGACACAAGGGCATAGAGCTGCTCAGTAGAGGCCAGCATTTACTCTCATCCTGGTCCCTCACCTGACCTAAATGACATGCATGGGTCAACCTACGCAACCAGCTACTTTTATATAGGAAGTTACATCTGAGGCAAGGTGCAGGGCAGGGCATTCGGGCCCCAAGGAGGGGTAGAGGCAGCACGCCCAGCCTGCTGAGCAGCAGAGGTGTTGAGGCAAGTCAATGAAGAGAAAAGGATCCGGATGTGAAATATCCGAAGGAAGAGTATTTGACAAATACTTAGCGCTTTATAAAGTAATGGATCCTTAGCTGGTGAAACCACAGTGTTTAACCAACGAGGGCAATATGCCAGCGTTGGGAGCAATATTTCCTAATACCACAAAGGCCCTGCACAAAGAGTTATGTATATTTTGTTGTCTGTCATTTTGTGCAACGCCCTTCCCTCAAGCACTGGTCCTCAGAATGCATTATACATTGTTAGAGGAGAACAGTTTAACTGCAGATTTTTTTTATTATTTTTTTCTTTCTTTCTTTCACAAAGCACTTAACAGCAATCAGTGCTTGGGAACTGGAGCTCTGAAGCAGTCTAACATTTTATTTATGATTATAGCAACCAATTGCTCAAAGACAACCCTGAGGCCCCAGGACCGTTCCCATGTAACTGAAATTGGCTGCTGCAGTGATGTGCCACTCATCCCCAAGAAACCAGTGTGCTTGAGTGGATTTGCTGGTGCAGGAGGGTGGACAGTTGAATAACTGACCACTGGATATTGCTGACCCCTTCAGTGACAAAAAGACAATGGATTAAAAAAAAAAAAAAAAAAAAAATCAAAGTTGACATGTGGTAGTGGTTTTGTTAACAAAAAGCCTGCCCAAGGTCTCAGTCAGCTCATAGGAAATTACTGTACAGGCGGAGACACTGCCCTGACAAGGCCAGCCTTCCCCTCCCAGCCTTTCCTTTACTTGACAGTGACAGCTACCACCACACCTAGTCTTTGGGCTCCGTTATATCTTAGCCACTGATAGGAGTCACCCCATGGGAATGTAGGATGGTGGGACTAAAATGATGTCAGGTACCACGAAGAACATTTTCCTTTTTTGCTTTACAAACTTTTGAACCTTACAAGAGGGGAACCATCCGTTTCTATGCTTCCCTCCCCCCCAACAAATTTTAACAATGCACATCCTGCCAGGAAACGTTACCATGCATTAGTGATAAAGCCTTACATAAAAAAGCAAATTAAGTTTCCAAGACGCGACTCTGAGCTGATAAACATATTACATCCACAGTTCAACAACTGTGCATAGAAGAAAAAAGAATAAACAGTTTTAGAGAAAGCTTTGGGAATATGGGGGAAAAAAACAGGAAAAGCAGATTAAGTAATACTATGCTGTCAAAACACTGCTCTGACTATGCATGAAGCATAGCTACTGAACTGCATCAGATTAAACTAATGGCCATCCATTAAGTGTGGGTATGTCTGCATGGTACAACACAGACATGAGGTGAGCTCAAGCACCAGACAGCTTGCCAACAAAGCACTCGCCCACAGCATTAGACACACTGCTCAGCTAGAGAAGTAACCTAGAGCCCGATATGCCATTTATTCTGACCCAGGGATGGCAGCGGTGGTGATGCTGCGCAGCTCTTCCGTACAGGAGGCAGAGACTCTGCTCCTGGCCAGGTGATGCAGCCGGGCACAGTCAACAGAAAGGATCGCTGGTACTTGTCCTCTCTAACACGGAGCTACCGAGAGAAATTAGCAGGGAGGCCATACGCTGCCTCTCTAATACCAGCAAGCCAATTACACCTTTAAGGGACAACTGCGAGACAACAGCTAAATGGAAAGACATTGGCAAAGCTCCATAGTTGCTGGCTGCTTTGCCAAGAGCGTGAGCCTAAAGTTCAGGGGATGGTACTTGGTACTTGGTTAGAAAGAGACTGTGCTGAAATGGGCAGCGAGCCGTGCTGAAGGCAATGGGGCTGTGCAGAGCATGGGTCCCGCAGCATCGTCAGACACAGCTGAGCTCTGCCCAGACTTCTTGTGGATGGACCATTTACAGAGGATGCTTGCCAATGGACAAGCTCTCATCCTCGCACACACAGGGAGAAGAGCTATGAGTCCAAACCTAAGCCAGACCATTACAGCAGCTGTAGTTACTACAAAGGGCTACAGCTGCAGACCTGCAGAAAATAAAAAAAAAAAATAAAAAAAAAGAAAAAAAAAGAAAGAAGCGGGGCGGGGAAGAGTCAGGTAATCTGACATCAAAAGGGATGATAAAATCCTGGAGGAAATTCACTTCACAGGAGAAAAAAAAAAAAAAAAATCAAGGAGGGCATGGAGGTGAGTTACCTGGCTGTCATACTAAAGGCTTTTACCAGAACTCTCCACCCCACTCCCCTGAACAGTCATTAGGTCAGGAAGAAAGAGAAGCTGCTGAGATAACCCTCCCACTTTGCAGAGCTCCTTGGGTCTTTCCCCAGACAGCAGCAACCTGGAAAACATGATGCCATGTGGGATTCAAAGAGACCAGAGGAAAAGAGATGCCAATTTCTATAGATTTTACAAACAAAAGTGGCCAACACTTATTGCAGCAATCAAGTAAAAATCAAGGAGAACAAGAAGAGAAGGATGTCCTGGCAGCTAGCTAATTAGCAAAAGCATTACAGTCAGGACTTCCAAGCACCAACAAGAACTAAGCAGGATATACACCTTTATGCAGGATTTTTTTCAGACAGAACAGAGAACGATGTCTGGGGAATTCTTTGCCAGTCACTTTTTGCAACCAAAGTACACAAGTGCTAATTAGATCATGCCAAGTCTTCATTTTCACACTTCCAAAGCTGTTCAATTAAAAGTACGTGTTTTGGCACTGCCCTCTATTTTAAAATAATTTAGACAAAGCTAAAAACAGAGAAATGCTTCAGCCCCAGGAGATGATACAGCTGAAGATGAATGAATCATTAGCATACTGGAAACCTAAAAAACTCGTAAGAGACATAGACAAACCTACTTTCATGAAACGGTTATTTCTTAATGTGACAGAAGACAGAAAACAAAAATAAACCCATAGAAACACTGAGAAATCAAGGAAGCATATAAAAGTGACTGCCTTTTTTCAGTAGAGTTAGTAGATCAGCAGTCTATCCTGTAGTATTTTCCTACAGTCATTACCAAAACATTTTTAAAAGCCTCCAGGTAGTTAAGGCTGGGACAAAAACTGGAAAGTGCAGATAGAATCTGGGACCTTCAAAAACACACCAGTTGTCTTATCATGCTGAGAAATGATGTCAAGCACACAACTACTGAAGCAGTGAGGAATTTGTTGGAAAAGTTAATCAGGAAGAATTTTCATTTATCTTTCAGTGTTTTGAGTGGCACCTCCTAAACAAGAAACTTGACTGCAAGCATCACTTGCAATTCTCCAAGATGTTGCAGAAGGAGATGCTGCCATGGTTACAAGTTCCAGGACATTGATTTGTACGTTAATTGGGTGAAGGATAATACCAAGTAGCAAGCAAGTAAGACTTCTTATGATAGCAGTGTTTAGAAAATTGCTATTGATGCATATACATCACCGCCCACCTTCCACTGCGTGATAGTGCACCAATAATAGACTCGTTCCCAGTTCGTGTGATGTGCCTAGCAGTTAGGCCATTAGCTTCAGAAATTTGCGGAGAAGGGAATCCCCTCATAGCAAATAATGTCACAGAGCTAGGAGAGGAGGGAGTGGCGGGCCAGGAGACATCTTCCACCTGGCTACACTTTGCCTTGTCTGGAGGAAAGCAGAGGAACGGTGTCTGGGAGAAGGCACAACCATCCCGTCCCTTTGAAGCTAGCGGCACGCTGATTCAAAACTTAACTATGGGTCTTCAGACAATTTTATCTTAGATGGTTACAAATTTCCTTGTGCCGATAACAAATATAAGGCATCCCATCCCTGATGACAAATATCTTCCTTATCACCAAGGTCCACGTGGTTATGAATGAGGTCCCTCATCTTGCCTCAAAGAAGCTGTTGTAGAAAAATCCCTGTCACTCCTCCAGCTGCTGCAATTCTTCATTTACATAAATCGCCTCTATTTTAGATTCTGCGTCCCTCTGATTTATGTCTTTAAGAAAAATAAACATTAGTTAAGGAAATAAGGGAAAAGAGTTAGAGCCAACCTTAGCAGCTTTGACTGTATGTAAATATTACCACCAATTGTTGTTTCTCTGCCAGCTGATAACAAGAACAAACATGCAAATAGATACACAGCACTTTTCCTTTTCTTCAGAATTTAGGATATGATCCAAAACCACCTCACCTAGGGACTTTAAAGATTAACAGCTTTTTAGCATCATAGTAGCTCCTCATTTCTCTAGCTATCAAGCTAAATTAGGGGTATGATCTCCTTAAAAAAAAAAAACAGTATAACCTTCAATGCACAAATTTTAGGCCAGATGGGACTTTTATCATCAGTACACTTTATTTAAACTTATTCCTAATTATGTGGATCTGAAAGAAACCCAGACTACCGAAAACCTGGACAGTCTTTCAAGAAAGCATTTATAAAAATTTCAGTGAGTTTAATGTGCGTGACATTCCAAAAATCAGTCCCATGACAACAACAGGTATTCTGACTCTCTCTCATAAGGTGCAGGCTCCAAATACTCATGTGATATCATCAAGTACGTCTCCAAACTGGCAAAAAACAAACAGTTCTAAGAAATACTAATTCCACGGGAACCAAGAACTAAGAAAGGTCCAAAATGATAGTGGTTATATAAGAGATTGGATTAAGTATAATTTACTGTGATGTGTGCGTATTTACAGAAGACTTGGAAGAATAGAGTTTAAAACAGTCACTTGAAGAAAAGTTAGTTGTTAGAGGAAACAATTTGCTGTACTAGATTATATTCATGTGACCAAGAAAAAAAAAGTGAGCAGGAACAGAGATCAGGTATTAAATGTTGGCCCGACTCCTATTCTAAAGTAAGATCAGATGCCCCCACGGGCACTTCCTTCCATTCAAGATGAAGCTCTTCCAGGAACACACACACAAATTTAGTAGTTTCTCACACAGCCTGAAGTCACCCCTATCACAAGGGGCTTATCTGCCATTACTCCATCGGGGATATAACAATTGACCACGTGTGAGATGAATGATTGTTTGGTGCTTGACTGTTCACCTAAGGGTAATGTTTTTATCTTATTCTGCATCTGTGCAGCCAAACCACATCTGCAATGTAATTCTGCACTGGTAAGACAGGATGCGGACAGTCAATAAAAAGACGTTTGCCTTCCTACCTAACTAAACAATTTACCTTCTAATATCGCTCTTACCCAACACAGAAGGAGGAAGAATTAAAAGGACATTAGATTGTTCAAAAACTTTGTACCTTTCTTGTGATTTCACTATTTGGGATTCTGGTTTTGGCTTTCCCATCAGACAGGCGCAGGCATTGACAGGAAAGGTTCTTCTCAGGAAGGTAAGGTTGCTTGCAACATCCAAAAAGCTGGTATTTCTGCCTCCTTGTTTTACACATTTGGGCAGCGGGGGACAAGGGATGAACGCAGCACTGGGTCACAGCAATCTCACACAATCCAGATCATTACAGTTATTTTATCATTATATACCATAAAAAGCATGCCAGGTCTTGCTATTAAAACTCACTGTCTTAAGATGTCGGTCGATTCACTTCAAGTGATATTTGATTAACAACATGTGAAAGCAACATCTGCAAGAAGAGCAAATTTAATGCCACATATGTCTGGTAAGTAACACTTCTTATTTTCTCGGCTTTTTTGCTATCAATCTACTGTATTGCTATTCTGTACCCAGCCAGTTTGGAGCTAAGCAGAGCCTGGAAAGAGCCATGCCAGCTCACAGTGAGGGTCCATCAGGCCCGGCAGCGTGGAACAACATATGGCCATTCAGAGAATGGCACAAGCAGAAAGCAAGCATGTAATGAAGCTTCTCCAGATTCTATCAATTTGTGGTTTGGGGATTTTCCGAGATGGGGAGGGGAGTGCACGCAAATGTGTGCAACCATCAACTTACAGCCCTCACTGTAAAGTCTACAGCAACACAAATAAAAACAACCACACAACACAAAAAAGAAACAAACAAACAAAACAACAACAAACAAACAAAACACAAACCCCACAACTACCCTTCCTCCCTACAGCATTCATCAACCTTTCGGATTTGCTTTTCTGGGCATCTTCCTAGCTGGCTTCTTAGGCTTCCCACTTTACTCCTGGATATCATGAATTACACTTGAATGCTTTCAGTGTGCCAGAAACACTTACTATTTCAATAATGACTTCTCCAGAACATTGGGGTTTTTTTTTTATTATGAATGTAATGTTTCCAAACAACATTCTTGATTGTTAGACTCAAACAGTATTGCTGTGATAACCCTCTAAGAACCCCATCTCCTCCTGAGTTACTGTTATCCTTACATTAGCTGGGAGATTTTGAGAAGAAACTGACTCTCAGAAGAATTTGGTTGAAACAAATCATTATTCACCACAGCAAATCCAAAGCTAGCATTCCCTCTGGACAACTAATGGTTCATAGATTTTTACCAACAGTTAGAGGCGGTGACTTGCCAGGATATGCAGCTCTGTTCAAAGTATACATGGTGATACTTGTGATGTCTGCTTGAATCACATTGTTCCTTCTCTGCTTTTGTTCGTAATTATACCAACAACAGTCATACCTGAGAAAAGTGAATTGTAGTTTGTCTTCTGTACAGAAAGTGTTTAAATATTTATCTCTGACGTACGGCTCCAGAAGAGGAAGCTCTAAGATCTCCTGCTGCACTGTATTGTATCTGACACCTGAGCGTTGAACAGAACATGTGCTTTTCACAAGCTATAAAGAATTACTATTTCTATCACTTTCGGACACTTCATGCCTAAAATGCTAGACCCATTATCCTATTATCCAGCAGCACACACTGTACATAAACTAGCAGTCCTACATCCTTGGCCTTGGAGACCTTCTGACATGGTCAAAAGAACCAGCTGAAAACAGTGCACAGGAGCACTTTAAGCTGAGGAGTAAATGATTCACAAAACAACTGCAACAACAAAAGATATGACTTGCAGGCACTAATTTCTGAGGAAGTGGCAGGTTAATCCATCATTATTTCACATACACTGTTTTATGTACATATATAGTATATGTTGTTATTGTTTTCACATACTGTTGCAAGGAAATGCAGAACGGGAGATTTCTCCTGCGTATTGTAGCAAGCAATAGGGGGCTAGACACCAAAAAATCCTTTCAGGCAGTCCTGAGCAGCAAGAAGTCCTCATCTGGGTACTGTTTTCAGACTAAGACTCTAAAATTTCAGCCATAGCATGCAATGCGTGAGACCGTTGTCATGAAAAACATTCCACATTGTAACCTACTACTCTAAAAGTAGCAGAGATTGGGCCAGGAATCCAAGCCCGTATCAAATGACTTATTATGCTATTTCCTTCCACCAAAGAAATTACATCTTGCAAGAAAAACCAAAGCAGATATCTGAAATTAAACAAATTCTGTCTGGTAATTAAGCAGACAGTAAAAGAGCAAAGAGGGGCTGTGAGGAAAGATGGGTTAAGTTTATCCTTTATATGGACATGATGCTTCCCTCCTTGATGAGCCTGAGAAATATTGCTGTAATCATCATATCAAAATGTAATCATTTTTTTGCCTTCCAGTAATTATGCCACTGTATAATTGAAGCTCCTGAAATTGATGTAAGCACATCTCCATAAACTATAGTAAGAACCCACAGGTGGAAATTAAAGTAGTGAGAATTAGTCAAGAAATAAAGCACCATTTTTCTTTTTTATCAGAATAATTAGCAAGGATTGAGGTAAATCCTCCATCACTAGCTGTCTTTTATCGTGATGTTCTTCCAGGAGATAAAGGCACAGATTCAGGGAAGCCCTACAGCCTGAAGAAAGAAGGGGACAGTCTAGCTGACAGCAACGATACTCTGACTTCATTTGCTAAGAGTAGGTTAAGTACCTGGAAAAACAGTCTAAGTCAAATACCTTACTTTGCAAAAGCTAAATATTTGAAAGTTACCATAGCACCTCAATATTCCCAAGATGCAACACAAGAGGACAGGAGAGGAACTTCTGAAATACAGCCTCCAAATGCGATCACCGCAACGCATGCCGCTGACCCTGGCAGGAAGCCGACGGCCACCTTCTTCAGGACTGCAAGATAACAAATTTCGGGGACAAAATGTCTCTCCCTCAAACCAGTGGTGCCACACGGGAATTGTTGGCTCCTGATCAGAACTAATAGTAAGCACAGAAATATGAACTGACACACGGATCATTGCTGAACAGTAAGCAGCAATCCCAGAGGATGTGGGAACAAACAGAGCTTTAAGACCAGACAGAAGAAGCACAGGGAGGATGATCCAAGCACTTGATGCACATGCTGGGAAGGACATGATGTTTAGAAATTCAAGCCTGATCAGTTCCCCACCACCGAGCCAGGAAGTGGAGGGCTGATCCCTCTCAAGGAGGTATTACATAAAGTATAATCAGGCATCTAGAGTATTTCAACATTCCCTCACATTCCACCATGGCATTTATACCTGTGTGTAAAGTATTACCATTACGGGCTCAGGAGAACACAGTATAACCCTAGAGAAGCTGCCCTCCAGCTGGCGTTTTTCTTTTACAGGCACCTGACCCACAAAGACAGGCTCACTAGGTACAGGGCAGCTCCTAAATGTCTCAGCTCTTCAAGCAAACACACAGGTATCCCTATCCAAAACCCTTAGTTTCACCAGTCACAGGTTTTACCCCTTCATCCCATTTACACACAGAAATTGAACTGAGGTTCTAGCTAAGTCAATCCTGCCATTACTGGGATGCAGCATTACACTGTGACTTTGCACAAAGAGCTCCATTTCAGGAATCACATGCACGAGGAATGGGAAGATCTTCCTCCAGAGCATCTAGGAGCCATCCAGGGTGCTTGAAACACCCAAGGCACAGACCCACCAGCAACCTTATCTTGTGCAAGACACAGGTTTATCAGCAAAAGACCCAGCTCAGTTCTCAGTGGAGCACAGACTAATGGGTTGGGAATACTGAACCACAAAAATGATCAGCACGCACACCTCAATCCTAACAAACCAATATGTGCAGAGCCTGTAAAGTCTCCTCTGAGAGCACCAGTTGTACCATACAACCAATTTACATTTTTCAAGGAAATAATTGAAGCTGTTCAGCTCGTTCCAAAAGCCCAACGGGAAGGAGAAAACCCTCAAGACACCTATGTGGCAGCTTTGCAGCAGCATGAGACTTAACAAATGGAAAAACCTAAAATAGGTTGCGACAGTTTATCATTAATCAGTATGAATTACTTGGCAGAATGCAGTATCTTTCAGTGCAACTTAGTGGCACCTTTCCCAAAGAACTAATACAAACACGAACGCATAGCATGAGATTTCAGGGAGCAGGGGAAAAGGGATGTCATCGCTGATTAAGTTGCTGATGGCAAGAAATAAAAAATGAGACTACATAGGGCAGCACCTGTGTGGCTGAACAACATGACTGGCATGTTCCAGCTACTTCATTTGGCAACGTTAAATTCACCACAGAAGAATCATAATCATACTACAAAACACTGAAGCCTTCTGAATTGCCTCCTTGCAGTGAGACACCACTTCTCCACCAGTTCTATTTATTTCAGCGTTTATCCAGGACAGGGAGAATATTATGAAGCCTTCTCTTGTATTCATAAAAGAACATTACTGTTAAACATATGAAGGCATAAGGATGTAAGAGAGAGAGAGGTGTTATCTTTGTTTAGAGCCAGATATAAACGGAAAACTGAAGACAAAGCTTCCAGCTCAGGCAATATCTATCAAGCCTACAAAGAAGCCCTTGTGCTGGCAGGTCCTGGCAAAGGATCTAAGCACCTAAACTATTCCATTTTTTCCAACTATATGAAATGGTCTAACACAAAAGATAATTTACATATATGAATTTGGTGATCCAAACATATAGTAATCATCACAGCTTTAGTGAACTCTGATTTGGACTCTTGAATAGGTATCAAAGAAATTTTGCTTTGACCCACAAAACTGTTTTTCAGAGGTTACAATACGCGCAGCAGACCTCTTTCCTGTATTTGTACATAAATATACCTGTAATATCTTAGATCCTACAATTGCCTTTTGCATAAGCTAGTTTCACACTTACATGTGTCAATAAATACTTAGGTCATTTATTTATTTTAGGCATATTTAAAAGGAAGAGACAATGTTTCAAATCATCATTTCAATTACTATTAGATTTAAACAGAAGGTAGAAGGTTCAGCAAATGACTAGACTGAAGACCTTGCATATGCAAGACTAAAATCTCATAACTTCAAACAAAGACACGCAGAGAACGCAGTTAGAAAGGCTAAAAAGCACCAGGCCAAGGTAGCTCAGACCAGTCCCCACCCTGCTGGAATCACCCTCATTATTACTTTTATCCTAAAGATATATCATAGGCTTTAAATTCTCCATGAGAATTCAAAAAATAGATTGGAAAACAATTGTGACAGTTCTGTTGTGCTTACGTGTGAAAACTGTTAGAAAAACTGTTAGAACTGCTAACAGTAGCTTATATCTCCCAGCAACTAAAGGAGTAAGAACTTTCCTTGCTTAGAGATGTTAAAAGATAAACCCACAAACAAGATAAAATTATCCAGATGTTTGAAAAGACTTTGCGCTTGATCAGTGGAAGAAAAAAAAAAAAAACAACCCAGAGAGTGATCTTTGTGAAATTCTCAGACAGATTGTCTGTGAAAAACGGATTGTCCCACATTCTCATTGCTCCACTCACTTCACACTTTCTTCATTCACGTAAAGAAGAGTATTACCACAAAGTCTGGAGCTGTGACAAGACAAGCTTTCCATGGACTGAGAACCCACAAATTACAGAGCGTCAATCATTACTAAAGTTTTGTGGACAGTACTTGTCAAATACATAAGCAATTGCAAACACCTATACAGAGCTATCTAATGCCACAGCATGAAGACAGCTAAACAACATATCAAAAGCCACATCTAATGACCATACAGTGACAAAGAGGGCCATTCTATGCAAAGGTTTCAACACTTTAGGTATTGCTTCTTCCAAACGTTGCAATGGATAATGCCCACCTACAGCACCATAAACTGCAATTTACCTGATCTAATTTGTAGGAAATTCTCTATTCTCTGCCTCGGGCCCTAGGTTCAGTAAAGAAAACAGTAAAAAGCTCTTTCTGTCAAATCACAGAAAAATATACTGAACTGACCTTCCATTGCTCCTTGGGAAGCAGTTTCACTACCACAATGTCACCATTCAGGGCTCTGTTGCGAGCAACCACTCCATCAATAAAGATATCGCGACTCCCATCCTAGTCAAAGAGGAAGAAAAATAAATGCCAGATCAAAACATATTCAATTACAGTTGTTATGAAGTTTAAAACACTGTCATCATAAAAGACACACACCCTGGTGAGACAAACATCCTGCAGTTGTGCACAGAAATGAAATGGATTCACCATATGCCCTTCAACATGCTATGTCTTTCAGCAAATAATCTCCTTTGTATGTATGTGCCAGCACAGTAGTTCCACACTATTTATTCAACACAGAGCCAAGCCCTCAAGATGTATTGTCTGCAAGCTCTACTCAGTTCCTCTACAGTTACTCTTGGGAATGGGTAGAGAGTTTTCTGCAGTCACAACTCTTCACACATTAAGTTCTCGACTCAAGCACTCAAAGCTATTGTTCAGAAGATGTTTACAAGACAGTCTCCGCGAAGTGCCCCATGCCGAGCTGCCTGCTGCTCTCCTGGTGAGATGGGAAAGCAGGGACATGCAGCACCAGATCAGCAGGTCAGTCTGTGAAGGTGGTCTGGAGAGAGGCTGGGGATGCACTCTCTTTTTTTAAAATGAGTTAACACCATATGCTCTGCATTTGGCACAACTAATGTTAGAAAAGCTTCCAAAAATGGTGACTACAGACGCCAAATGCAAGTCTGAAGATCTTTTGCTGTAACAGACATGTTAGGACATCTTCTCTCAATACTTTGGGTTGACAACCTTGCACAAGAGCCTCTACTAATTGTACGCACGATGATTATCCACTCCAGACATGTTTGGTATTCGGCTAATCTAGATTTGGTTTGGAAGATTTTCTTTATGGGGTGAATAAAGATGAAGTTTCCTGAAGATGCCAACACTAAGGTTTCAGTTTTTAAAGGATTGCCAGTTTTGTTCTTTTTTTGGCTAATTATTGACAGTGCTCTTGATGCTTTCATTTCTGTTTCCCCATAATTCAGTATGTGAAAAAATCCACGTGTTTGTTTACAGTGCCATGAATGTGTCAAACTCTGAGCATTTAGTATCAACATGAGCAGTCAACATAGTTTTCCTAGAGAGCTATCTTTGCATAGTTTTGAGGTACAAAAAAGGAGGACGAGTTTCTTTAGATTAGTACTTCATTGTCTTTCAATGAAAAAAAAAGCAGCCTCACAAGAATTAAAATCTTAATCACAACTTTAGTTGCTGCTCACATTCATACTCCTCAGTGTCATATGCTTGAGCAAATCCAATCAGAACTACCAGTATGCTCGGCCTCCAAGAAAAACTTCTTTTATAACCTGAAAACACGAAGCCCTAATATCACATAAATATCTTAGCCTGCTTAGATACCAAAACAATAAAACGGCAGAACTCTGCCATGATGTGAAACTAAGGCCGTCCTCCAAGAGACCAAATTACTCTTAGAAAGAAAAGCAGCAGCAGCTCAACAGCTGTGTGAAAGCTGCCTCCCATGACAAGATGCAGAAAAATTGCAAAGCCTCTTGGACCAACATAATTCAAATTGGAAACTGTTCGTTTTTAAAAGCCAGATTTTTTACACATGGTCTTATTCATCATTTCTCCCCACCCTCTCCCTTCTGCCCCAACACTACCTAAATCCACCACATATATAAAAAGAAAAGTTCAAAGTCATTTTTTAAGGAAAATGCCTGCCTCTTTTTTTTTTTTTTTTGTCTGTACCTGTAGCTGCTCTGTGCTTGCAGGCCACAGGCTTGCATTCACAATAATTTGTTTGTTCTACACTTCTTTTCCTTTTCTCCTGCGTCCAAGAAAACACAAGGCACACCCTTTCCCCCACCTCCTATAAAAGCACCTGATGTGTCACACCACCTAGTTAAAACTGCATCTCCATACTACAAAGAGTCTTGTCTTGAATTGCAGCCACTCATCTCAAAAAATATATACACACACACTTATATACATGTATGCACACCTATTTTACAGCAGTTAATTTCAATACGTGCGAAAAAGCCTTAATTAGGAATATGCTATCAGTTTGGGGGTTTCTCTAAAAAGAAACACTTCCCTATCTAGAGGTCCAGGCTCATGATTGTCGTGTGAACTTAGGCACTTCCAAGGACTCTTGTGCATCCCACTTGTTCCTTCAGTGTCCCCTACTCAGCACAGCTGGCACTTCAGATCACTAATGCAATTAAAATGGCACCAAACCACAACAGAACACAATCACTTGCAAAATCTCAACTGCCCCCGGGGTGCATATACTGTATTGGCCGCGATGGCTTCAAGACTTCCAGGGCCCTGTCCAGGGAGCACAGCACTTTTACTGCTCCATGACCACCCACGAATATCACCACCGGCAGTGCTCTCTAACCCCTCTGGCAAGAGGGAGACCTGCAGTGCTTTCATCTGCTCCGGAAGCGTGTTCCACAAGCGCAGCATAGCCACAGTCACTCCATCACTTGCGCTCAGCAGTTTCATTCTTCACGTTGACAATGCCGTCATTTTAGACCACACTACTGCGTGCAAGGAAGACACGAGATGCAAGGCTGAGATTTAATGCTCGGGCCCATTCTCTGGGTGGCTTTCAAGAGAAAGGCCTTGGGCCTTCCCCTCAACTTTCCATGCAACAGTGAAACAAGCAGACAGAACACACTGGCAGCAAGAAACACCCTGGGACTTCTGGTGTTAGAAGGTGAACAGCTGTTGCATTTGTACTCCACAAAGTCATAGCCAAGTCAGAGCTGAAGAGAAAGGGGTACAGTGCCCTATTCAACAGAAGGAGAGAAAGGGTGATTTTTCACAGCTGCAGCTCTTGCAGCATCTGGCAATGACGGGAAGTCCTGCAGAACACAAAGGCTCCAAACCCTCCCTACGGCAAATAATGTTATATGCAGGACAAGCTTTCTAAAGCATCTGTCTTAAAGTGAAGCCTGTGTCCACATCAGCCAGGGTCATCTTCATCCAGGTGTTGATTCTGCTTGTTATCGGGGACAGGGCTTGTTCTGGCATTCAGCTCCACAAAGGGCAGAAAAGCAGAAAGACGGCTAACAACCTCGGCTAAACCTCCTTAATGTATGTATTCCTGCACACAGAACAGCGAGCAATCGATTGCACAGGGCGACAGCTGGACATTAGGGGTGATTAGGGGTAAAGCTTCGCATCCAATTAAACTCATGTGAGTAGCTGGATTTCTCATTTAACCTTGCATTTTGTAATTTCAGGGAATATGTTTAACAGTTTACACTTTACCACACCTACAAGGACACCTGTAAAGCAAGGATCGCAGCTCCTTTCCCACTCACACAGAGTGCTGCTTTACTGGTGTACCAGAGAGCTGCTCTGTACTTCTTCCTCTAGTTAATCGTAATTTACCTCATGCACCCCCAACCTTCCTCCACCCTTATCCAGCCTTCTCTAACAAAGTGGGCTCCAAAACATCATCCCAAATGCACGTGAACTGACAATGCCATGAATTTCAAGGTTTCAATCCAAGCTCCAAAACAATAGTGCTGTCAGTAGCAGGGCCAACAACAGAGCCAGTGTTTCACTGACTCGGGGCAGGCTCTGCCTTCTCTCCCCCACACCAACAAAACATTTCAATACGAAACTCTCTTCTCATTGATGGTAACATTTTGACCAAGTCAGTTCCAGATAAAAAGCTTTCGCTCTGCCAACTGTGAGGTCATTTTCCCTACTGGAAGTCCCTGAAACTGCAAGTGCCCTTCTTTTCTGTCAAAATAAGGAAAAGAAGAGAGAAGAGGCACAAGCCAGTCCCACGTGACAGAAGCACATCCGAAGCCAAACAAGATATAGTTTGCGCAAAACTGGGCACATGAAAAGGAATCACGCATATTATTTCTGGAATGACTTTTCAAATTAGCTCATGCAGCCAGTCGAAAACGGAGAGCATATTTGTTTAGGGAAGATTAACGTAAATCAGTGGAAAATCTATAAAACCTCTGCAGCCGTAAACCAAGGGTTTCTGATTACGCTATCTGGTGGTCCTCAAACCTGACTTCAGCTGGCTTCTGTGGGACACAGCAGTATCCCCAATTTCGGCACAAGCTAAGTAAGTAGTTCTCCGAGATATGAAAAAGCAGGATTTGTTTGGGAATATTTGATTTAAAAGAAAACCCAGATCATGTCATTTATTCCAATGCATTCACCTCTGAGTGACCTTTTGTGCACAGCCTAACTCCTATCTTAATGCACCTTTACTTATGAACTTTAAAGCATTATAAAATTACACTTACTGGAGATGGAATGAAGGCTTCATGGTACTTCTTAGGATTTATTCTCAAGGGTCCCTTAAAAAAAGAGAGAAGAAGGAGAAAGATTATGCCTGAATCTTATTAATTTTATATAACATCAGTTAAATTAGAGAGCTGTGGGTAATACATCTACTGCGAAACATGGGAGATACATCTAAATTTCCATTATACATTTCAAGTCTTGACAACTTAGCATCCGAGCAATTTCAAGCCAAAAGGCAGTTTCATGATAGGCTTAAGCTGATCTACTGCATTCTGTCAACGAAGAGATGTTGAATCATTAGTTGCTGGTGCTACTGGGTAAACCGAGGATCCAAGCCCTCCAGCTCCCTTCACACATCTTCTGCTGAGCATCCACCAACTTTGCTAACAGACAATAGAAACAATTTCTTTTGTGCTGTTTTGGAAAAGCAGAATGTTGGTTTTGCTTATTCTGGAAGACAGGAGGAAAGAGGAAAAGCTGATCTGCTGAGCTTGCATGGCAGCAGGTATCAGCCTTATAGGGCTCTGGCTGCTTTGGCTGTTCCTGCAGACAGACAGTAGCAGTAACTCTCTGATAAAGAACATTTCCAAAGAAGAATCAAAAGGATTTTCCAAAACCAAACATTTAAAGTCTACAGGATTAAATTCTGTTTAAACATATTTAAAGTCAAACTATCTTAAATACATTTGAAACTCCATGGTCTATCTATTTCTGCTTTGTTATCTGCCAACTCAAAGCCCAAATCACCTGCAACAAATACATATCACTCCTCCAAAGTAAACAACCAGCTTTGCTGCTTGCGCTCGGGTACATCCAAGAGAAAGGGAGAGCCAACCAAGGACTTAGAGGCTATGCAACAGGGCTGTTCCCATCCCAAGAGGGTCCTGGGAACTGTGATTCAGGTGCAGGGCTGCAGATAAAACTGACAGCATTTGAGTCTTGGGGAAATACAACTAGGTATCTGCCTTCAGACAGGCTTCTGCTTCGGGCTGAAATTTAAAACTTTCTCCACTGGTGTATTTGAAGTAACATTGGCCAATTCGTTATACAAACAGACTCCATCCGTTTGCACTTCTGTGTTAAGCAATCATAGGAACCTCTCACAGGAATTGCTTCCTTAAAAATTTACTGCAGCATATAATTTTTTTATGTATTCTGGGAAACACTCAGACGATAGGAAAATAAAGCTGATTACATGTGAAAGTTTTGCTGCCTTGAAGAAAAATTTGCAGATTTATGAAGGTTTTCCATTGTTCTTATTTGCTCAAGTTTGGAAATACTTGTACCATATATTCTATATTCTTTATGCATTATTTGAGTACTTTGCTGTGATGTCTTATTTTATGCCTTACGTAACCAGTATTAACGAGCGCACTAGCCGCATGGCAGGCACAACCCAGGACAACGGCACAAAAACAAAGACGACCTACTGGGAGTAACCCTGGGAATACTTTATTCTTAGGCAAAGTGAGAGCTAACTTGCTGTCATCAGCCTCTATCAGCACCCACTGATGGAAAACTCTCAGTGGTCTTTCGCCCCCCCTTATTTCCCAGAATCAGCCACCAAAACCAATACGCTGTTAGTAAAGGAAGCTGCTACAGAGAGAAAGGAAAACAAGAAAAGGGATGGCTGCTCTGCTTGACGACGAGTCAAACAATTCCCATACCAGCATCTACCCGTTAGCACAAAGCAGACGAGAGGATATCCTGCGTTACTCTGCAGAACCCCCTTGAACAGTTTGGGGCAGCTGTCAATCAGCCAGGTGCAAATGCCCACTATGCGCCTGAAAAATCAGGCTTTGTGTCCATGGCCCAGAAAGTGCCAGAGCGGCTACATGCACATGGATGCTCAGCTCGGGCAAACACACAGAGGAGCAAAGTGTTACCATGTTTACCATGCAGTGGGTTTCTCTACATTTTATATGCACTACCTAATTATGATTAACATTAGAATTCTTACGTCAGGAAGCATTAAAATACTTCAGCTCTTTCCTTTAAGCAATGAACTCCCAAAATTTAGCTTAGAAAGCAGATGGGCCCTATTATCTGTGCCTATGAAAATCCTATTTACAATGTTGTACATTTCACGCTGTGATATCATATCTGGAACCAGTCACTCTCCCCATCTGCAATGAACAACTGTTCTCATGTGTGTATTAGGGGGTGAGGATCTGGCTGCAAAGTCTCATGATGTCACACTAATATTGTATTATTTTACAATAGCTTGCAAATAATAGCTGCTATATTTATCGGTGTTTTATGTCAGTAGAGCCTTTGTTTTGAAAGGCAAGAGAAAGGTTTGCAGGAAGGTTTCTAAAACACTTTCTGATGATTCAAGTCAGCTTCACACGAACTTGCCAAAAAAGTTTCTAACCTTATTGAGCTTCCCCAGCAAGATATAAAAGGGCCATGATTTCTCAACTTGCTCTGCTAGAACCAGGGCAGACAACACTCAGACTAAACTTCAAGCATCCCCAATCAAGCAGTTTATAACAGCTATCATAACACATGTGCCTAGCTTGGTTTGTACGTACGAAACACCAAAAAAGGTCAGGGTTCAAGTATCTGTTTGCTACTAAGACCACCTTTGAAAAAACAATCCATGAAAATCAGGGAAACCCAAGCCTTCGTACCCACAAAGGAACAACTTTGCAAGGAAAAACATCCTCTTAACGGCAAAGCAGGCTCTGCTCCTCCACGCGCTGCACACTCTCGCTCCACCTGACCCCAGCAGCCCTGCAGGGAGGGTCTGGGAGACGCTGGAGGCGTGGAGCAGACATGAGTTTCTGGCTGGTGCTTCATGGGATGATTATGGTCCTTTGGGTCAAGGCTCCTTAATACATAACCTGACTTCATCTGTTGTGTATGGCCAACACCATCCGCTTACGAAACTCTGCAGAAGTTATTCAATCTTGTTTGCCTTCAGTCCGGACAATGTGATTCCATCCAACCTGAAACGCTTGGTGTTTGCTCACTGCAGACAGTTTCATGGGCGGGGAAGTGGGAAGTCTATGCACTCTGAAGCGCCTCAGCTCAGATCCCCTTTCTCAGGGAAGGATACTTCCACACACATCGCATGATTAAATGAAACCAGGAATCCCACAGGGCACACTTCTCCATGCTACTTACCAAAAACTGAATTATATCAGATACAGTACCAGAAGCCATTAAGACTAATGTTACTGACAGACGTCAGCACCCATAAAGATAACAAGTTTGTTCTTCCTGATCTGGGACTGCTTAATCTTCCTGGCACTTGTGTTTTATCTGAATGATCTCCACGTCTGCCAGTAGTTTCCGTGGGTTGGGCTTTCAGGAGTATTTAGTTTCCTAGTTCCATTGCCAGGGTCCAGCAACATCCTCAGAGTTCACAGTAGGGTCTTTTCTCTCTAACAGATCTCTCAATCTCACACAACCATACACAGATCCAGCGTTACCAGGATGCTCCAGGGGACAGCCCTGCTCAGAGAGTCATGCTTCTGTCTGGCTAGCACTGAAGTTTGCTCAGGACCATCAGATTCAGACCAATAGGTTTGTTCTCCTCTTCCACAGGCTCTTGTAGAACATTTTTGCAGGTTACCATGCCAGACCAATGCCCTGCTTTTGGGGATTAACACAGCAGGCATTTGTTCACTATGTCTCTTATCATTGTACAGAGCAATGCTGAATATTTGTCCTTTCACTAAAGTTGCTTTCAGGATCTCACCTATCCTGTTTGAGTCCACAATGATGAATGGTCTTGATGAGATCATATGGAGGAATGAGCTGAAGATGAGAGATACCGAGCTGGGATGCCCATGATCTGACACTCAGCCCTAAATGATTAAATCCAGCTTCTACAGCCTCAATTGTTTCCCTGAGACGTGGAACTGGATGAAAGGAAAAGAGATGCAGCCTAAGAAAGCACCTATGACTCTTCCAGCTACACAGCACGTGACCTGGAGTAGACACTACTCATTTACAAGAATTAGAGATTCTTGTGCCAGAGAACATGCAATCACAGGTCCCCTGGGACTCAGCATTTCAAAAGGATTCTCAGGTAGTAGTCATAGTCTGATGTGCCTCATCTGCAGCTGCACTCGACCTCATAGGCAGTCTACGCATGCTGCACATAATACTATCAGGCTGTGTTACCAAAAACAGGTGCCAAAAACACTCCTGAAGGTAAGGCAGAAGCTTTACTTGCTGACATATACCACTACAGCCATGAGGAGACGTCACAGCTCAAGGGTCTCATTTCTTCCCTTGTCATTTGCTTCCTGGTGCAGATGACTATGACAGTCTTTAAGAAGGCCCTGGCCTAGGGTCTGTGTAGCCCAGTGAACCAGTTTGATCACCAGCAGGGATATGCCACATGGTCATTTTTTCTGAAAGCTAAGAGCTGATCAGACTGGTCTTCAGGAGAGAATCAGGCAATCTTGGAGGTGGAATCCTCATCACACCTCCAGAAATTATGCCATTACATTCTTATACAAGAATTACTAGACAATTATAACAAGAAATCAGAAAAAACGCGAGGTGATGCCTCGAAATACATGGCAACTTCAATGTATTGATGAAAGTAAGTATCACCACCTCACCAGCATTACAGAACTAATTAAACAGCAATGCACCAGCGTGCATTTGCATAAATGATGCCTCAACATGAGTGTCCATCATGCCCTCGCTGACTTCCACCTGCCTTTCTCCCCAGACGGTCTGATATCACTAGGATGCCGGGTGTGTCCTGAAGAACGTTACACCATATTGAGGACTGTACAACAACAGTGGTTCTAAGACATCACCCTCTTCTGTTCCTCAGTTAACCTCAGTCCTGCCTGCCTTTATGCAAAACTCTTTCTGAGATCCAGTTACCCATACAAATGGCAGGTCCGCCCCCCATTTTGCTAGATATTCAGAGGAGAATTGCTGCCTAATTATGGCCTCAGTTTTGCTGCTCCAAATGGAAACAAAGTCTGATCTTTCATCTTTAGAATCTGTAAAATGAGAATATGCTTATTGCTAGCTGTTCTAGGCAAGCAACCATATGCACACACGCAAATGACTTTCTGTATCTTGATGGGCTCTTAACCTCCATCTATCATCTGTGCCTTACTTCAGTAAACCATCCACTGTCATCAGTATCTGGGTCAGCCCTATGACCTTAGGGGAGTGCAAAGAAAATTATGCAAGTAAATCAAGGGTCCAACACCACTACCTGGCCATTTAATATTAATTTAACCAGTTGCATCATGTTTTATAACTTTACTGCAACGCCCTGGTAGGCACAGCCCTATGAGAACTCAGGGACCACAGCATTACCCGCATTATCACTCTCTTTTTTACTGTGGGAGGCAGACTTCTGGGAAGAGTTGATAGACTGAAAAAAGAAGAGCAGATCTGGAAGCTGAGGTGTCTGCCTCTCATCGCTGAGAACTAATGAACATCTTTGCAAAGAATTTCAGCAAGAAGTATCTTGCTAAGGGCATTCATTTTTACTTAAAACTGACAGAGGCTGCCAGCACCTGCTGTGTTTCTGAGCATCATTTGTAAAAGTGTCTCCACAATAATGACTATCATGGCTAGCGGACCATCCAACAAGAACTCTGCAATTCTTCATGACTGTGGGTTGAGAATTTTACAGAACATACAATCAGATCAAAAACTTCGGCTGAACTTAAAAAGTTTCATTCCCCTTCTAAAACCTCCTGAGAAAGGGGGAAAAAAAAAATCTTCCTCTAACAAGGTGTGCATCAATTCCCTGTGATGCAACCGACTGACACTGATTTCCAAGTGTCTGCGATTTCCACAGACTTCATCACAAGAGCACGGGTGTTGTATGTTCCAGGCACCTGTATTAGCTCT
>KL258879.1:0-18656 GCA_000699545.1 Podiceps cristatus | reverse complement strand
GAAACATCTTCTTTCGACATGTAGGCCTCAAATATACTCCTCTTCCTCCCTCGAGTGGGTTTATTTCGATTCTTTCTGTCACCTGACGTTGGGACAGCAGCATAGCATCCTCCTGCAAACAAAAATTCATAAGTGTTATCTTGGCCACAAAACTTGTCTATGTATCTTAACAGCAGCTGTACAGAGGCTCTGTACTGAAAGCTGAACTTCTGAGAACAGTTTGCCTGGAAATACTGGCACCCAACTTCAGAGCACCAGAAAGCCTGGAATAATCACATTTTACAAATAATCGACAGTCTTTTACAGCTCATTTTAGAGTTAAGAACATTCATCCCAGCCCATCTTTTAATAGTGCTGAACACATGCTTCAAGGCAGCTTATTCCTGAAGTGTGTACGCACTCTGCTTTAATACCTCTGGGAGTTCCCAGTTGTCTAGGATTTATTCTGCTGTCTGAATTGTTCATTGTTTCTGCCTGCGATTCAGAGAGTTGCCTCTTCCTATCGAAGTTCTGGGGAGCTCTTGCAGATTCAGAGTTGTTTCTGGTCCTTGCAAACCCTCTCTTTTCTGCACCTGAAATCAAACACAGGTTTGAAATAACAGGGGAGGGAAGAGGAATGCCACTGCCAGCTTGTGGTCCTGGTGAAACTCATGGTCTGCAGTACTTCAGTACAAGTCACAACTGTGAGTCATGCTTTTTACCCAAAAGAAATAGTGTCTTCATTAGTTCATTTGTAATCTGTTGGCTCTTTGTGCCTTTTAACCCACCACTAACTTATTTTAGCATAAATAAAACTCTGGAAATTACAATACTAAAGTTGGATACAACCCTTCCAAAATCCTGGGAAATTCATTAGAGCATATAAAATGTGAAATTGTTAAACCGTTTCCAAAGCCCCTACCTCCACCCCATTAAGCCCCCAAGCAGTGAGAAAATACAACTTCCCTGCAACTTAATTAAGTAGTTCAGGAATAAAGGAGGAAAATAAAAAATTCTCAACTACCCACCCTGGAGTAATTAACTTTTGAGCTACCAGAGGCAGCACGGCACACAAAGAAATGCCAAGGCTCCAAATGTCCAGCCTGCTCAGAATAGGCCATGATGATATGAAAATATTCTGCAAAGACTCACCCCTTCCTTCCCTGCCATCACCTCAGACCCTCCCCTACAGCCAGGAGAGCAAGCAGCAGCTTCCAAAGTGTATGCCAACGCTGTTCCACGGATCAGCACATTGGAATGCAACCCAGCGCCGCGCAGCTGCCCTCTTGGCCCTCCACCTGGATACTGAACATGTCATCACAGCTTTGCCTTCCAGCCCCTCCTGGCTACGCTCCCTGGGTCCAAGCTTGTACCTGCAAGTCAGAAAATGTGCAATGCCAACTTATTTGCTATGGGGCTATCCAAGTTACAAGGCAAATTTTTTACGTATGGTATCCTTCACAAACAAAATCACAGATTGCTTCATAGAACTGTACCGAAGCAGCAAGAAAAAAAAAAAAAGTTTAAAAAGCTATTCTTGAGATCTTTAAAAATATGGTACAATACAAGAAAACTGCTACTTTACCCAGTCACAGGCAAAAAGCAACTTCCATATATAATAACGGCAAAACAGTAGCAGGAGGGAGGGATCCTCCTAATTCAGGACAGGCAGAGGGACAACTCAAGGTGCCGGCTCAGACGAGCCCAGGAAGAGATTAAATGCCATAGCAGCATCTCCAAACGGAACTCTGAAATGAAGAGGGAGCCTCTGTGTTCAATAACAATAAGGATAAGGGCAACGTAGTTTGGCCTCTTTCTACATGATCAAGCTTTTCAAACTCTGCGCATGCTTTCAGGGAGGAGACTGTCTGCAGGAGGTTGCAGCTGTAACAGGGCAAGAGCGCAGACACAAATTTAGGTTTCAACCGATGCGAACGAGGCAATACTACCTCCTCGGACCACATGATGAGATGGAACTAAAATTAACTGATTTGCAAATGCCTAATGAACTGATTTGCAAATGCCCTAAGGGTCAAGAGACTAAGTTCAAAACCAGACACCAAAACTGAAAACATGGACTAGAGAGATCTGAGCAGAAAAGCTTTTGAATCAGCAACACAGTTTGCTTTGGAAAGGTTATTCAGAGATATTTTGGCAAAGGTATCTGGCTTAAACTGCAATAGGTGGGATCTTAGGAACACTATTAAAAAAGCAAGGTGTTAGACTGATCACCCAGAGAGGTCATGCGATGTGCTTCATTGTAGGTTCTTAAAAATAGGTGAGACAGATGGCTGCCAGAGTTGGTCTAAAAAGAGTAGTTTTTTCCTTGAGGAAGTGAAATGGATTACACGAGCTCTTAAGGTTCTCTAAAGCCCTTGTTTCTATGACAGCAAGTCACAGAAAATACTACTATGAATTAAAGAACTTGGGATAAAAAGAAGGCTAAATCTTAACATGTCATTAAGAAGGAGTTGGAAAAAAAGAGAGCAGAAAACTAAAATGCAGGGGGGGAAAAAAGGGAGAAAAAAATGTGTAGTCAGTTGGGAAGTAAACTGAGAGCCAGAATTAGCCACTGCGGAGAAGATCTGCACCAGCACTTGCCGTAGCCGTCGGTTCAGGAAGTTTTGGGCCACTAATGCCAAAAATAATGCACAGTAAGAGCAAAGGGTGGAGAAGCACCTTTCCGTGCCGAAAGGTAGATGCACAGAGAGGCACTTGCATGTTTCCAATGCTTAAGCCTTTGGCTTGCTCTCCAGTGGTATTTTTTCGTTCGCTCAGACTCGGACACAAACTCAAAGAAAAAAAATTACTCATATGAACAAACTGCTTCAACATAGCTGGCTTGCAAGCCAGTTTACACACAGCCACTTTGTGCAAGTATTTGACCCCGTTGGCCGTGATGTTTATGGCTAAACAAAACCACCCCTGTTACAAAGCCACAGGCAACTGTCACAATTAGCATTCAACTGGAACACATTGAATTCTGCATGACAGTAATTTCTTGTATTTCTCCTTCTAAAAAAGAGCTAAGTACAGGTTGCCATCTGTTTCAACTAGATTCAATATTTGCTTCTGTAATGCACCTGTCCCCTAAAACTAGAAGTTAAAGTACTTCTCATGACCGGCTTTCCTGCTGTCCCTGCTGCACAGCATTAACATTCTGATGGATAAACAAACATCATTCCACAATGCAAACTGTAACCTGACAACTCTAGAGACAGGGGATATATTGAGACTATCCTGTCTGAAATAACTGCTATCACTAATTTAGTTGAACTCTATTAGAGCACCAGGTGTGTCAGAAGTCTGACTTTTTCTGTGGTGTTACATTGTGCGATTTGTAAGATGTAACAAAACCTTTTAAGGTAAGATGTCGAACAAAGTAACAGCACATTCTAGGCATTAAAATAATTGATGACTAAACAAATTAATAAGTAAACAAATATAATAAAAAATTTAAAATAACTTCAGTAGAAAGGAGACTACTTGTTGATACCTCCTAACAGGAGGGCTGAAGCAACCGCGATGCCCCAAATGTGCCTGCATGTGCAGAAGCACTCAAGCTTGAATGCAGAGCAATTCTAATGCAAGACACGGAAGTATTCACAACACACGGCAAATGCAACATGTTTGGGTATGTTCAACCCACAGATGATGCAGAGCTGCTCTATGTGGATGCAGCCACCACTTGCCTGGGATTTCTCGATGTTCTGCCATTTCCAATGGGAAATAATACAGGAGTAACAATTTGAGGAAAGCTGGTTGACTGTTCATTGAAGTCCTCTGGAGGCAGACTTGGGTTGAAACAACGCCAACACCTATATCGGGCAAGGAGGCTGCCTACAGAGGTGGAAGCGGGACACCTAAACAAGACCAGGTATTCCACACGCAGAGCAGGGAACCGCCACAAACTAGCCAAGGGGAAGCACTTCTGGGAAGTAGAAACACACAACCAGGAAAAGGAGCAGAAAGGATGGAGCTGGGGGCTGACTCCACCCAGAAGCCCAGTCTGGCATCCCACGTTGTAGGCAGCAGTGGCTGGTTGAGATCCGCTGGAAGGTCAGCGCTGGAGCTCAATCTACAGCTCAAACCATCATACTTCATCTCCGTCACAACAACAACAACATCACGCAATGGCACATTTTGGTCTTTAAACCTAAGTACCTATTAATCTTTTCTTATTTTGGGAAAATAAAATGCATGCAGGCAGCTTCCCAGAATAATTGATCTGGCTTACAGTAAGAGAGGAGGCTAGATGTTTTAAATCAGCTTATTTTGACATAATTTATACAAAATCTCTCTATAGTTTAGGTTTTGAAAACTACTGCATTTAATTAAATTTACATCTATTAGTCAGTTGATCAACTAAATGGTCAACTAAATCAACTAAAATGTTCAATTAAACACAAGGTTAGCAAGGCCAGAAAGTCTTTAATTTTATATTAAAATTTGCATATTGCTTTACACAAGAAAGAACCAAGACCCTCAATTTTATTTACCAAAAAAAACCCCAAACATTTCCAACTGCCCTCTAACACCTGACAAGCTATTTGATTATTAAAAGCACAGAAGGAAAGTATTCCTCACTGAATTTTCATCAGCACATCTATGACTCCTTGGATACCTCCCATCCAGGATCCAGCAAGAACTAGTTTTACTTCAGAGATCTAAGTGAATTCCAAGATATGGACATCTTGGTATAGCTTTCCCCTGTCCTGTCAAAGGGCACTAGGCATTTTTACCTCAAACTAAACTTCCAGCTTTGTTTACCATCTACATTATTTATATTTAACCCAGGTCCCTAGGGTGGGCAGGTCTGTGAGAGCATCACAATTGTGCCGGTAACACCTCTAACAGGTTTAGGACTCCCACCCCAGCGACAGCTATATTGGCACATAATGGTTCCTTTTCCATTAAAAAAAAATAAAATAAAAAAAATAATTATGTTGAAAGCACCGGATGGAACAATATTGTTACAAACTTTTCCAACACAAAATACTTGCATCTACTACTTACCTTTATCAGTTCATGATGGGGCATCAACACCTCCACTAATTCTACTATTACTAAGAGGATTTTCCATTGCTTCCCAGCATTAGATCATGATCTAGATATGCAAAGGAATCTTTCAAATAACCCCACTTTACAGTTAGTATAAGCATGAGAAGAAACAGAAGCATATCCCCAGAACTGATAACATGCAATAGAACCATTAGTTATCAATTAATGAGACACTCTCAACATATGGTTACTAAATATTTGTCCGTATTTCTACAGTGTTTTGTTTCATTGCTGACACATTTCAATGACTTAAACCAATTTCCTTCAAACCTTCCAAGAGGTTCCCTGACGTTTAATTCTTCAAGATAACCCAGCTATGCGCTTAGTAAAACACTCTGAGGATACACCCATGAGCTAGAAGGCATGGCAGCTACCAAATGAAGGATCACCCAACATTGCCCTGCCTTCAAAAGCAGAAATTAACCAACTAAAGGCAATGAGAACTACTCTGATGCCAGCCTCTGCTTAGTCCTACACTCAGTCAGACTAGGTTAAGCACAGCAAGAAAGCTAAATAAAGCATGTTCCTGTTCACCCTTACTAGAGACTCAAGGAATTAAGAGTCCAACCATGTGGCAGCCCAAGGCATCACCTCACAGATCTACAAGTTGAAGTTGGCCCTCGGCTCCTGGCAGAGTTGGCAAAGCAAATCTTACAAACCATCAGATTTGGTCTTTTAGCAAATGAATACTCTCCACGACCTGCCAAGAAGTCCTACTCCCAGGTACTTGTGTGAATCTAACTCTGCCAGCTCTGATGAGTTGGGAGGGACGCAGTTTCTGGCTGGTAACTTCAGACAGGCACAGAACTAGTGTTGACACTGTCATACCAGGCAACTATTTGCTTCATTCTCCAAAGTCAAATAAACCCAACAAGCAAAAGCATGCTTTGCCAGTATAAACTATGTTATCATAGGGAGGTTTTGCTAGGATCCCCATGTCTTCCTCTTTCATATATGGTCAAACCGGCAATTTAAAAGCTATTTGATATTTTCTGCTGCTCAAAGAAGCCTCTGTAATAATTTCCTCTCAAATTTTAAAATTGAAAATATGTTTGTTAGATTGTTTTCAATTTCTAATGCACCAGTGACAGCCAGTATATGCCATATTATGTAAGTGACTAACAAAAACTCCAAGCACTTAAATGACTACTACAACATCGGAGATCAAATTACCACACACAGGCAAAAACAACAAACACCATTGAAGTGATCTCAAATGCCAGTTATGTCAACAAAAACACTGGTCATAGACAGGCCAGAAGTAACTATTTATGTTTTACAAAATATTTTCCGGATTTAAGAGACTGAATCTCCTAATAATGGTAGGAGCCAAGTACTTTTTTGTTCTATTTTGTTTTAAAAGGAAAAACACAAAGACAGCTGTTGGTATGGCTGCTCAAGGAAAGTTCTGTACCAGGAAGAAAAAAGACACTACTTGGAAGATATCTCAAGCAAAAACTTTGTGCTACAGCCCCAATAACACGAAAAGGACCGAAACCCATCCACCACGCTCCCCGGGAGCTCAGCTCCGCTCCAGCCTGTGCTAGGAACAGTCGTGCTTCAACTCTGCTCTCAACTTGAATTAAATGAGTTCAGAGTTCTCTGATAGCCTTGGAACAGAACCACCTCTATCCATTTTACAGTATCTTGAAGGAAAGAGGTTAAATAAAGTAGATGGCTCAAGATTAAAGACAAAGCAATAGAGAGAAATGAGAATGTCATGGGAAAGAATTCATTAGAGATGTAGGAGTGGAAAGGCAAGACTTTGAGATACGTTATCAGTTCAGTGAGCATCATTGCAGCAAAATGACTTTCAGGAGATAAACTCGGTAGGCAGTGTTTCAGATGCTCAATCTGGGGTCTACGAGAAAGTCTGAGAGCACATTCTCCTTATCACAAGCAAACAAAAAAAACAATCCTTCTTCTCTGATGAAATGTACACTCAAGAATCCTGAACTGGAGGTTCTGCAGCATGCTCCCATGCTCAGTCCAAGCCTGACTGCAGAGCTAAAGGGGGTTTCTACAATGCTGCTGTGAGTCCTCCTCAAAAATAACCAAGGATGTGAATGATTTGAAATTATCTTAATGATTGAAAAGTAGGGCAAACTTCCAGGAAAGGGAATATATTGGCGGAAGCGGAAAAGGATGGTGATAGGACAGCACTGTGGGGATTTAGGCAGATGGCAGATTGCGTAATTAAGTTTAAAGTTAATTAAACAGTCATTCAAAGAAGAGAAACAATGCAGACCTACATTTACATGCACAGTCTCAGCCAAAATGTAAATTCTATGCAAATGTCCTGAACTGAGTGGAGGATGCATTGAAATCCAGCTGCCAGAACTAGCTCCCGTGCCCACCAGTCTGCACTAATTGACCCATTACGATGGGCCACCAGGGCCCAGCCATGGCGTAAATCTGAGCTGTAACTTTCTACCATCAAGACAAATCAAAATAAAATGAGAAGACAGCACTTAAAGTGAAGGCCTGTCCGCACAGCTCTTAAACGTGATTTCAATAGTGATTCAGAGCAACCAGTTCCTCTAGCAGCAGCCCAACTGGCTACCAGCAACCCCACGCAACGTAACACAGCTTCACCTGTGCCTGCCTGTGTCTACAGGGCAAGTGTGTTTGTGCACCAGGACACAGTCCAGCTGCGAGACATCTGTGAGCCCGGGAACAGATCTGGAGAGCCCCCTCATTCTGCCTCTTTGGAGAAGGTGATTCTCTAAACATTTTTGGTAGAAAGTCTGCCAAAATCTGCACAGAAGAGTTGAATGTGCAAGAAAGGGGGGGGGGGGGGGAAAGCACAAAGGGAATCCTTGCCACACGGGGGAACAAGCTGGCTCCAGAAAGGCAGCCTGGCCCCCGGCCTGTGACCCCTGGATGGGGAAATACAGGCCGTCAGGGTTTGTGAGTGAGTTCACAGGGCCATGAGCTGCTTTTGGAGGTGACCATGCCACTGTAGCTGGTTGTAAAAATTCAGACATTCAGTATTCTTACAATGCGCCGCTGAGGAAGAAATGTTCCTATTTAGGACTGGAGGTAGCAAAAAAATGAAGTGGCATGTCCGTGGATACTCTGGAAAGTTAGGAGCAGAGACAGATGCTCATTTCCAAACCCATGGAAATGAGGTGGGAAGCACATACATGGTGGGAAGCATGTGTTGCTTTAAGCAGCACATACTCATTTAAAACTCTTGTGCTGCATGCCCTTAGATTTCCAATATGGAACTAGGGAAAAGAAAAATGTTCTTGCTGACTTTGGCTTTCTGAAAGGGCCTATGCTTTGAAAACTGAAATGAAGAAAAATGCACAATGGATTCTTTCTGCTGCGGAAAACAATGCTGTGGAAACTGCTCTGACCGCCAAGACCATGTGCCCACGACACTATGCTTCCTCTTCCAAAACACTTCCAAGCATCCTAACGCCTGCAAGGATTTTAACTTCAGTAACTCAGTAATTGCATTTTATTCAATTCCTCAGCAGGGTTTGTGTTGTAGGAATACTACAGGAGTGCAAGAGCCAAAGATACCATTCCAGGCTCCGAACTAAGGGTTGGTGACGAAACTCATTTAGTAGCAATAGACTAAAAGTTTATCAAAATAGTTACTGTGCTCCAGCTGCGTGCAGCAGCACAGCAGCGTTGTCAGGGAGGGGATACAGCTCTTCTGGTTTTCAAGACTCTCTGTGAACCTGCTCCACCCTGCTCGTGACCTCCTAACTACCTACTCCGCCTGATGACTGCACTCCTCCAGGCTTCCATTCCTGCCTCGGGATGTGGGTCAGGGCCGCTTCCACTGCCCCCTCGTCCTTCCACCCTCCACAATACCTTCTGCTCGTTGTTTTATCCAGCAACTACGTGGTGAAAAGGCTTCTTCAACACTTCAAGAAAAACACTTTAAAAACATAATATTGCAGAAGTTTTCTCTTTGATTTCTCTGGTCTTCAGTAGTTTGAGGGAAGCAAGTTGCTCAAAGATCAGAGGAAGTCAAGAGGCTTTGAAAGGCAAAATACCTGATGGGAGGTGATAATGTACTAGAAGACATTAACTGCTGAAGAAATGAAAGACCTGTTTTGAGATTCATACATATCCTGAGGTTATCAAATGTGCGGCAGAATAAGACAACTTGCTGATGAACCATTCCCCGTACCGCCCATTCAGCATAGTAAGTACATAATTCACAACCCTTAGTACTGTGGGGGAAAAATGCCTAAAAACATACAAACTGAACAAAAACGCATTATCGCTGCAAACTTGTATCTGTAGAGAGCCTGAAATATTCTCCAAGGCATGATCTGCCCCATACATCTGTGGGCTGCAGCTGCTAGTGTTGACATTTTCCTTCAGCACCCTGAAAAAAAATTTATTTTTGTCACAGCAGACACTATTTTATGCAATAGATCCCAACATTTTGTTTTCCATCCTGCCCCAGCCGAGTTTCAACTCTCCGTAGCTCGGATTTCCCCACAAGAGGGAGTTAGGGACATGCAGCCCACAGCATTTCATGGAGCTACTTAGCAGGGGCTTGAGGTGGGAGGGCAAGAGATGGACACCAGCATGAGAGAGGGGAGGCAGTACCGGAGGCTGGCGAGCAGGGCAGCGGTGAAAGCCCTGCAGCAGCTATGGCCCTGGAGAGGAATTAGCCACTGAAGCCAGCTGCAAAGCATCTGCCCTACCGCCTGGCTACCCACAGAAAGAGACACTTCAGATTATCTGAACAACAGGCCAGAGCTGATTGGGGTGTGTGGGCTGGCTGACCTCTTGGACAGCAGATGACAGAGGGCTTTTTCAAATTAATTCCTGTGTGAACTGCAGCATATTTTGGGGGTAGAATTTATCAGGGCTTTTAAACGTGCCAGTAACATCCTACATATCACAAGCCTTGGTAAAACTGTTCCAGTGGTCATTTACCCTCACTGCTAAATCGTGCTGTATTTCAAGCCTGGATTCGTTTAGCCTCAAATGCATTATATCATAATCTGCTCAACTGAGGAGCCTATTATTGAACATCTGTTCCCCATGTCGGCAATTTACTGAAAGCTCCCTTCCCCCAAGCATCTCTTTGATAAGTAAAGCAGAGTTCCTCAAATCATTCACTCATGATCCCAGCTTTTTAATCTTCCCTGTGGCTGTCCTCTGAGTATTCACCAATTCATCACCACTCGCCCCAAACAGAGGGCATCACCACACGATACAATACTCCAGAAGCTGCTGCTGCTGCCAGACACACGCAGTCCGTACTCCATCTTCCAGCTCCCATGCTCATACATTACCCTTTTGGCCACATTTCACAGAAGGGGGATGTTCAGCTGATTAATCCATTGAAAGCTCAAAACTTTTTTCCAAGCTGTTGCTTCCCACACTGGGTTCCTTGCACTGCTAGCATGGCTCTACACTGGCCCGATAAATGGATTTTGTTTTGCCTGCTCCTGACTGGGAGTGATCACCAAGTGACCAAACAGCTGCCAGTAACTGCCCCCATTATTCAATACTCTCTGCAGTCTCCAAGTCATCCAAAAAACCTTTCAATCTTGAAACTTATATGTTTTTTGTCCTGATGATTGACAAAAGTATTAAACAGCACATGCTCAGAACATGACACTGCACGAACCAGACACACCTGTTGGTAACAATTCTCAATTGATTGCTGCATTTAACTAGTTCAGCTAAACAGCTTTTAAACCATTACACACCCACTGTGATTTTATTATGTGAACACACTCGCATCCATACTCACACCTTTATCATCAAACTCCTTATCTCATGAGAAAGTGACACTGAGGGAGCTCAACGGGACATTTGTTGCATAAATTGTCAAGTCATATTAAAGAAAGATTTAAAATTAAGTAAAAATTAATTTAATTCTGTATTAGTCTATTGTTTTCCTAGGTCCAAGCAACTGACAGGCGTAGTTACCTGAGCTATGTAACCAGGGCCTAACTCCAGAGATCAGAGCTGAAAAGAAAAAACATACTTAAAAAAAAAAAGTTAATCACAACAAGTGTTTCCACTGATGAACATTTTCACGTGAGCACTAGCAGGTGAAGAAAGCTACCTCATGGAGATCACAGCTCTGCTGCCAAATGCAAGGCTTCTGCTGCAGAACTGAGTCCCACTGCAGCCTGGTGTGCTCAGGACTCTAGTGAAGGGCATGGAAGACAGTTATTAGCTCACATACCAAAATCACAGTCCCTGCAAGGGCAGGATCTCATCTCCCCAAGAGAGGATACATCAGATATTAACTCACATACTATAGCTGATGTTAGCCAAAAAAAATTAGTTGAACAAGATTCAGGAATGCAACATTTTTTTCTATCAAAAGCATGAGAGAAATTTATGTTTGTGATGACGTTGCTAAACCATTAGAGAAAGGAGCATCTATTTTTCATGTGTTTCTCAGATGGGGCCATACAGTAAATCCAGCTTTCCCTCCTCTCCCATATCTTATTACTATGATTAACGTCATCTAAGGAACGCTACATTGGACCTGGCAAGATGCTACATTTTAAAGATTTCCACAGCAATCAACATTCTCCATTTATTGAGCTGATTCTGTGGCCTTTACTAGATTGCTGGCTCATATTTACTGGTGCCAGATAGGGTGATAACAGCATTCTTAAGTACTGAATTTCACCACACAAGAACTGGAAGACTCACCACTAAAAAGCAGCATTATCTTAAATTTGCCTTACAGGAAGGGAAAAGCAGCAGCTGTGGTTCTTCCTCCGAAATTCCCCCAGAGAAACAAAGGCAAATACAAAATTCACTGCAGTGTACGATGGAAAGACAAAGCCCCTAAGATTTTGCTATCTTCTTAAGGCTGGTCTTCCTTGACCTGGAAAGCCATTCCAGGACATTTCCTTTACCTACCCCAACCCTTTTAAATGTCAGGGTTGCAGCCACAAACACACCACCACCATCCAACAGCAACAATTGTTTTTAAAGCCGTGATGCTAAACACCAGCCTGCTTGCCAGCGACACTCCTCTGTGGAAGCTGCCCAAGTTGGTTAAGCATCACAGACCAGGCAAATAAATGCCAAGTGTCAGGCAGACGATAAATCAGAAAGGGCCATGGAAATCTTATGCCGTTTCAGATGAGGCATGTTGTTACCCAGGAATAGTCTGTTTCTACTCAGGGGACATGCTGACCCTGACAGATGGGCAAGATACTTCCATCACATAATAAACCCATGAAGCTTTTAGTGAGAGGAGCCTCAGGAGGCTACGTAGCAAAGCTGGTGGTGGTGTTCTTCCCAGGGAGGATATCTATCTGCAGATAGAGACTGAGACTGTATATCCAGCCCTGCAAAATAGGAACCTATTTTATAGCAATCAGCCTTCACAAGCATCCTGCTCCACCCAAGATTTCAGCATCAATAGAGCCACCTCACTCCCAGGTACTCCAGCTCCCGAGATCCTCTGAAACCAAGCATGGCCGGGAGACTGTGTTCCAAAGCCCATGCTGTACTCCACATTTGGAGGCCAGTTCTCTTCTGCAAATGTCTGGTTTTTAGGCTTTCCAGCAGACTCAGGAACATGCTATCAAACAGCAACATTCCCTCAAAAACAGGCTGAGAAGTGCACATACTCAAAAAGCAAACGAAGCCTTGCTGTCCCGACCACAGCCCGCAGCTTGGTCTAAACTACTTACTGATAAAGCAATGCATCACAGATATTTAAGATGAAGTTCCACTTAGCAGCCATGCAAATCTCAACTACTAGCAAGTGACAGACAGATGCCGCAGAGTCAGTTCTGTCCTCAAGGAAAAGGGGGTTTTAAGCCCTTTTGACAGAAACATCAATCTGAAAAGAGATTTTGATGACTAACTCTGAATTGAAGTGGGGAAAACCCTTAGAGCCTTTGATCAAAACCAGAAAACAACCCAGGGGACTTCATAAAAGACTTTCTGTTAAGGAAGTTTACCCAAATTTTAGCAACCAAAGGATTGGAGCAACTAAAAGATTGGAGATTTGGGGAAAAATACCAGCAGGGAAACTGTATGAGATGAAAAACTATAAGCATCACAATTTAAAGTGGCATTTAAGGATTATTTTCCAGGGGGGGTTTATTTGGTGTTTTTTTATTTATATAGTGTTTGTTTGAGAAGAGACTTCAGAACAGGAGGCTTTATGGCAACTATCCCTGCAGAAGTTATAGCTGCGCAGAAAGAAGCAACAACCTGTGGAATGCATCTATATGCAGCTTCACCTTCTCAAATCCAAGAGCGCTGATACGGTAGAGTGAATCCAATGTGCAGTTTCTTGACTGCGTCACACGTTTCAGACAAGGGACAACAGAGTTTTGTTCATCTCTCTCAACTGCAAAGTTTCCAATACTTAGGAAAAGCAGTTACTGCATGGAACACCAGAAGAGACTGCCATGGTCATCTCCTAATTATCTATGAAATCCCTCATCTTGGGACCTTACAGTACAGAACGACAAAGACAACCCTCAGTGCTTCTCCCGGACAGCAACACCTCAGCAGCAGGGAGCTCTAGGGCTCTGTGACACTTGCTTGGGGCTCCACAAACCGCTCTGCTTTCCCCCAAGGCCTCGGGAACTGCTGCACCACTGGAAGGGCATTAACAAGGACCAGCCCCTCGCTGCCCACAGCCTGCCCCGGGCACTCAAAGGGTTTTCTCAGCCCTCCATGTTTGCCTTCAATTTTAGTGCTGACACATTTAGGGTCATTGCAAAGGGGACCATGGCTAAGCCTGAGCTGAAGAGCTGTTAAGAGGACAATGAAACAAATCGATAGAGAGATGTTTTGCTTTGAGATTAGCTTTTGGAGCCTTTTGGAAAGCCTACAACAGCCTGAACAGAGTTAATTTGTGAGGAAATGTCACTACTGAAAAGATGATATGCCTCACTACTATGACAGCAGCAATCCTTGCCATCAGAGTTTCACAAGCCTTGATTTAAACTGATCAAACCAGATACGGGCCTATGCAAAGTAATATGACTTATATCAGCATCAAGAGAGAAAGACAAGCTTTGAAGTGAGAAAATATTAATCTGGGACTGTGATGTGCGAGTTCTTATACCTAAGCGCTTGCATACTGCAAAATCTTCATTTCACTTAAACAAGAGTGCTAAAATATACTCGAACTGAACAGCAGAAAAGACATTTCTCTGATTCAAATTACTTTTTTTTTTTTTTTTCCTATTTCTTTCCACTCCAAGAAACTGTTTTCACGTCCCTGCAAGTGTTCTGGAATATAACCAGTCTCAGCTACACAGCAGGGCGGCTGGGGAGGCATGCAGGGGAAAGAGGAGGAAGGGTGTCACTGTTAGCAAATAATTTTCCAATAATCTTCCCCATAGTGTGAGTTTTCCACCTGGGAGGTCAAACATGAGGATCAACAATTTCTGCTCCAGGTCTTTACACTAAACAAACAACTTATTTTCAAAGGGTTTGTGCAACCCCACTCCCAACTAGAGCAGGAGGGAACTGCAGGTGCTTGCTTTTGAATTTTAACTAAACCCCACCTGTCATTTTCGTGGCTAGAAACTGTAAGCCTTCTAGACTCTCCATCTCTGTTAGCTGCTCTCCCCTACTCTCCAAAAGCTGGAGGGTGAAAGGTAGCAAAGTCTATTATAACAGGCTAGCATAATAAATAGTGTTACAATGAGGTATGCAAAAAAAAAAAAATTCTCCCATAAATCAAGCTCATCAAATTTTAACATAATCTGCTTGTGTTAAATCTCTAATTACGATGTCTTGCAAGAACTCATGAAAGTTTACCAACTTCAGCACATAATCTACTGTCACAGCTTCAAAAATATCACAAACCCTGTAAAAAGCATATTACTTGCCACTTTGGAGTGGTAGAGCATAGTTTTGCAAGACTGATTTCATTAAACATTTACTTGATTACCAATCCAGGAGTTGTGATAGGCCTCAGGCCCGTCTTACCCAGCTGAGAAATCAATCTCTTTTCTACTTGTTACAGAGAATTTAATACAGTGACATTTATGAGTTCCTCCAGTAGTAGCTCATAAGATCAGGCTATCCAAGTATTTCACCATAAATAACACTCAGAGGAAGTTTTAACCCATTACACTGAGAGATATCAAATTTAAACTGCCTGGCTTTGGTTGGTTGTTGATGCTGGGTCTTAGGGGCTTTTTTTTTTTTATGAAGAATTTTATTTATCTCCATAAGTGGGCTTTTTGCCTTGAACATCGCATTTAAGAGACATGTTCACTTTACCACTGCAAGATGCAGTCTCTGTGTTACTAAAAGCAAAATTTACTGGAGTCAATGCTCTGTATCAGGCATTAGGTATTATACAGGCATCTTAGCCCAAGTATTAGATGGACTTGGACCCTCCGCAAAGGCAAACCAGCACTCCAGATCCAAAGAGACGAGGCGATGCAGAGGAAAGCATGACTCTGCCCTGAGTCAGCACACATCCTGCAGTTTTACTAATTTGGACTCCACACCACAGAAATTGGGCTCTCCTAGTCTTGAACTGATCCTGGAAGCAGCACAGCCACATTCACAGGGCCTCGGCCAGGGGATTAGGTCCAGCCAGCACCAAGCTGGCTCCAGATGAAGCCATTTGCACATGCCGGACGGCTTACTTGTAAACCAGGACAAAGCCACCCACAGGTAACTGAGGGCTGACTAACTTGGACAGAGTAGAACTGGCTCGTGTTAACTCATTCATGACTAAAACAACACATTCAATTCCACAGTAATTGTAGCAAATGGACCAAACAGTTCATTAGTGTGAACTCACCTTGGACTTGACCTGGAGACAAGTGACTGTTTTTCCTGGCATTTGTTGCCAGCACATCCTCGCTAAACTGCTCAGTCAACAAGTGTCCAGCTGCTGCATCTGTGTTGGCAGGACACCTGCCTCGTTTCTTATGTTTCTTCCTCCACATGTCCTCCTCGTCCCTTTCATCAGAACCAGAAGACTTCTGCAAAGCTCCACGGTGTCTCAGGCTGGTTGATACTCTCCCACTCAGGGCATCACTCATATTTAACAAGCCAGCTGCAGCTCCACGCTGATGTACATAATAGTCTTCCTCCACCTCCAAGTCTCCTTCTAGGCTAACAATGGCATTTTTTTTATGAGGACATCTGTTCAGAGCAGTTTGGGGTTTATTATTCTCAAATCCTCCAGGCATGGGCTGTTCCAGGTGAGACGTTCTGACTGGTGAATAGCTGTGCACGTTTAACCCATTCCTGGTTGGATTATCCTTCATCAGGCCTCTCCTCAGGGGCGAGTCCAGGTCCGAGCTGGGGTCATTGGAGTTGCCCTCTTCTAGCTGCATCTTCTGCGCGATATGATTCAAATAGGACCGGAATCGGCCACTATGGTGCTTTTGCACAAGCCTTGCATAAGCATTCTTCTGGGGAACAGGGGGCTTGCTCGATCCCTCTTTGGCACCTTGGGCAGAAGCAGTACTCCTGACATACCCCAGCTGATCCATAGCGTGGTAAAAGTCCCAGACTTCAAAGAGTTGTAAATAGACACAGGGGGAAAAAGGGTTATTTTCTTGAAACAAAGTGACAAATAATCGATTATGCTAAAAACCAGGAAAATGTACTAAATGAGAACGTATTGACCTTTACACTTCACAAGTCACAAGTTGACAAGTCACTCCACTCGGGGTAAAGGGTTTCCTGACGTGCTCAACATCTGCCCTGCACCAAATCCCTGTCAGCAACCTAGCAGTGACCATGGCCCGTAAACTGTACCTGCCCATACGCCACACAAAATGGGGATTTTTCCCCCAAGGCTGACACACCAAATATAAGGGACACCTTTAATCTTCCTTGCTTTTGAAAATGCCAGGTAAAATAAAGCAGTCACTGATAGACTGTATCAGATGCATCAGCTGTTACCAGAAGTAAAATCCTGTCATGTCCAAACTGGAGTCGTCAAAAATAACCACATCCTTACTGGGGTTCTTCAATGTTGCAGTAAAAAAAGCATACATTGCCTGTTACCCACCCTCAGTGACTGACACTTCTGGATTATATAGGACATTTGCTTCAAATACCAAGACTAACCATTTCAGCTTGTCTTTCTAGCCATAAACTCACTCCCCGTGTGACTGACGTACAATAAATCCCTTAGCACAACTATCTATCTTGCAAGAGCTCATAATTCTTAATGATTGAGACACACTGGCTGCCACTCCACCCAGTGCCAGTTTCTGTAGATGGTATTATGCCTCCACCTTTGCAGCACGAGTGTGGAACTTAAGTAGATCAAGCATCTTTCAATCCTGTTGCAGCTGCTCCAGCTTTTAAGTTTTTAGAGCAAAACAATCTAGTTAATCGTCCTCAGCTACTATTAAGGTAAATTATAGGTACGGACAGGACATAGCAATGATTTTTGTTGTATCAAACGTCACAGAGGAAAATAAAAAATATATTGATAATGGAGCCAAGTGCAACTTCTGTCTTCTGCAGGTTTTTATAAAAATGCTTCTTTTTTTTCTTTCAAGATACATTCGAAGCTGAATAGCTGAACTTCACCCCAGCTGGTATGTTGAAAACCTCAGGGCTCACTGTCAACTCTTCTATGCCAGAACTGAGGGGCACTGGACTCTAACCTAAAATAAGGACGCTGCCCATTAAACCTCTCTGTCTTCACTTCTCTAAGCACATGGGTGCTGGCAGGACAGAATACAGAGCTCAGGAGAAGAGAAATGTATATTCCCTTCTCTACTCACACCATGCTTGGAATTTTCCTTTGCCCTTACCCAGCCCTCTTCTCCCTTTTTCTGGAGCTGCACAGAGGATAAGCACCCAGGCAGCCTCCTCTGTGCACACGCTGCCTGGGAATAGGGCATCATCCGTCAGGGACCAAGGACTGCATCGCCGACTCCTCCTCAGAGTGCCCGCTCTGGCCCTTTCGCAGAAACAACGCATGCTGCAGCGAGATTTACTTAAGTAATTGAGCACGGATGTGAACAGGCTTCACAATACAAAGCAAAAATTAAAAATCCCTGAATAAATAGGAAAAATTCTTTGTGTGGTTTGTGATTCTTGTTCCTAAGATTTTCCATTGGTGCTGGCCAATAGCTAAACTTTTCTAATAGACTGACCTGCTACAGCGCTATTACAAAACCCTCACACGGGTAGGTCTGCAGCAAGCTTTCTTTTAACGTCACCTTCTCCCATTGCCAATTCAATAGAAGTAGATAACATTTACAAAAGCCAGTGAGACTACTCTCCAAACACGGGTTCCAGGATACAGGAGTTTGCCATCTTTATTTACAACTAAAGAATAAACATTCGCACCTCACCTCCGCTGTAATTTCTGCAACTTTAATCACATTAGCAATTGCAACGGGGATACAAAAAAAAAAAAGGGGGGGGGGGGGGGCGATTTAGAAGCCCCCACGCATTACAGTTTCATTATTAGTTTTCCACGGGCACCCAGGAACTGGCAGCTCCCTGAGAGCCGGGGAGCCACGGGCAGGCAGAGGTGGGTGCGAGGTACCCCCGCCCCTCGCTCCCGCAGACGGGACAGCGATGCGGGTGAGCGAAAGGCCGGGAAGGAAGCACCGGGGGAAGATGCTCGCTTAGCTGGGCCCAAGAGGAAAACCGTCCCCGGCACTGGCCGCCGTCGCCCGCCGCCACCCCAC